>RJWM01023062.1:0-32845 GCA_004363535.1 Dasyprocta punctata | reverse complement strand
AAAAAAAAAAAAAAAAAAAAAAAAAAAAAAAGAAACAGAATTTAAGCCGGGCGTGGTGGCACACACCTTTAATCCCAGCACTCGGGAGACTGAGGTAGGAGAAGCGTTGTGAGTTCGAGGCCGGCTTGGGCTACAACAAAAGCGCAAGGCCGGCCTGAGCTACATAGTGCGACCCGGCCTCAAAAAACTAGGGCCGGGAGTTTGGCTCACTGGCTTAAGCGCCTCCCCTGGCAGGTGCGAGGTTGTGAGTTCGATCCCTGGTGCCACAAAAAAAAAAAAGAAACAGAATTTAAGCTAAAAAATATGATTAGACAAAAAGTAAAATCCTGGTGATAAACAGTAGCTGTAAGAGAGTTGGAATAGCTACATCCATCTCAGATCAAAGACACTTGACAAAAAAAAATATGTTACTTGGGACAAAAAGAGACACTTCATAACCATCATAAAGCTCCACTCATCAGGAAGAACGAATGATTATTAACATACATGCACCTAACAAGAGTCCTCAAGTACCTGAAACTAAAATCGACAGAATTTAGTGGAAAGAAAAACTTCAGCAATAACAGTAGGCGACTCCAACACTCTATCCCCAGTCATTGCCAGAAAATGAAGCAGAAAATCAGCAGGGGTATGAAGGGTGAGCAACACCGTGGACCGACCTAAGAGGACCGGACAGTGGCATCACGAGCTTGGTGCACGCCCTTCTGAAGCACAGTGCTGCACTCGCCACCACAGCTCATCCACCAGACCGTAAAACAAGTCTCTCTCCAGCGCTTGCCAAAGCCAAATCATTTGTTCAACTACGTGGTCCAGCATCTGCCTCCCACAAAAAATTAGAAGATCCAAGAAAGTGAAGACTTGTCCACCAATATACCCCTAGCCCTCGTCAGTGTCTCACACATAATGGGCCCCCTAATATTTTAGGAAAACAAATAAACAAATATTTGGACCCAATAATGTGTTGTCGAGCACCATGAATCTCACTATCTTTTGGGAAACACCATGTATTAGTCTATCTTCCATAGCTTTCCTAAAATGCCCAGGCCAAGCTGGGCGTGGTAGTGCATGCCTTTAATCCCAGCACTCAGGAGGCTGAGGTAGGAGGAGCATTGTGAGTCGGAGGCTGGCTTGGGTTACAACAGGAGCGCAAGGCCGGCCCGAGCTACATAGTGCGACCCTGCCTCAAAAATTAGGGCTGGGAGTTTGGCTCAGTGGCCTAAATGCCTGTCTGGCAGGTGCGAGGCTGTGAGTTCAATCCCTGATGCCACAAAAAAAATAAAAAATACAATGCCCAGGCAAGGGTGATTTATAAAGAGAAGAGGTTTATTTAGTTCACAGTTTTGCAGCTAAAATCACAAACAGCATGGTGCCAACTCTGGCGAGGGCTCCCAAACACACGACGCCAACATGGGCGGCACCATGGCGGAAGCACATGGCGGAAGAGCGGAGAGTCTCAAGATGAGACAGAAGGCCATGGCAACATCGCCAGACTGGGAACGAGCTCCCAACAGATGAACCTCCCGGAACATGGTCAAGCCACAGCCACACCACACACAGCACACCACTTATTTTCCAGCAGCTCTGCCCTCAGGCACAGCGGCCACTTAGATTTGGGTTTGCTGATATCCCCTGGAGGTCTCTACCAGCCTATTTTTCAGTATCCACTCAGATTTTTGGTTGTGAGAAAATCAAACAGAATTAGCGTAGAATCATTTGGGAGAGGAATTATGTTGTAACAAAGTAAATCAGTCAAGGACAAGACAGAAAACACCATAAAGTAGCTCATTCAAGGATCATACATATTGTTAGGGTTTGGATCTAGGATGCTCCCCAAAGCCTTGAGTGTTTGATTGTAAGGTGACAGGATCATGGGGTGCTGTGCTATCAGGGGATTCATGCATGGATGAGTTCACATCTGACTGTGCTACTGGGAGATGGGGCCTGAATGGAAGAGGAGTCACTAGGAGGTGACCTGGAAGAGTGTGTTCTTATCCCTGGTCCTTTGTTCTCTTTCTGCTTCCTGGCTGCCTTGAACCCAGAGCTGTCCTCCTCCAGGGCCCTCCACCATGCATTTCTGCCTTGGAGTCAGCCAACCATGGACTGAACCCACTGGAACTGTGAGCAGAAGTAACCCTCTTCTGTTTTAAGGTGTGTCAGGTATTTCATCCCAGCGATGGAAAGTGACTAATACAAAACACACACCATGGGTGGCAAGGTAATTTAAAAACTGGCTTAAAATTTGTTTTCTTGATTTTGTCATTGTTAATCATCAAGGAGCAAAAGCTATCTTCTCTCCCAGGAAGGTAGGCAGATATCAAAAATACAAAGAAAGAGTCTGGATCTTTCTTTCTCCTTGGAAGAAGTTCACAAGTGTTTGTGTTTCTAAAAATGGAAAGTTTGTGAGTAAGGCTGGCCTGAACTACATAGTACAACCCTGCCTTGAAAAAAAAGGGCTGGGGATTTGGCTCAGTGGCTTAAGCGCCTGCCTGGCAGGTGCGAGGTTGAGAGTTCGATCCCCGGTACCGCAAAAATAAATAAATAAATAAATAAATGGAAAGTTCAATTGAAATCTACTGATGTGAGAAAAATCTCTAAAAACAGGCACTTGCTGTGGAAAGTGTATCTTGAAGAAATTAACCAGAGGGGGAGGGGATACAATGCTGGCTTCCCTGAGGAGGCTCCAGTATGGGAAAGCATTCCCTGGGGAGAGACGCCAAGGGTCAGACCTGCATGTGCCATCCCCGGGGTCCAGTGAACAGAACAGCAGCAGTCAGCGGCCACGAGCACTGGGCCACGAGCCCTGCAGTGTGGAACCTCTGGAGAGAGGACCTGGGGGTCGGTGCTTGAGAAGGTCTGGCCTGGGGTAGGACCCCCACTGGGGTTTCAGAAGCTGTGTGTGTCTGTGTGTGCGCACACATTTACATGCACCAAAATTCACACACCCACGATAACATGCTCACATGTGCAAAGGACCTGAGTCACACACACCCGACTGTTCGGCAACCCCTGAGTCACAGAGGCGGACGGCAAGAGTGGGGCTCTCTGCTTATTCTTCCCTTCTTTCCTTCCTTACTTCTTTTCTTGCCTGTACTTTGATCGCATTCTGTCACACTTAGTGTGGGATTTTTCAATCGTGTCATGTTGGTGCTCAAATATGTTGGATTTTGGAATGTTTTGGATTTAGGATATTTATTTTTAAAATACTTACATGTATATATTTTCAATGAAAAAATATTTTTTGCATAACCATAGAAGTTTTCATTCATTAAGTTCAACACGTTTACCTTTTGTCTAGATTCCAATGCTATATATTGGCCTGTAGTGTCTTTAAAGCTGGATGTGGTGGTGCACACCTGAACTCCCAGCATTTTGGGAGGCCGACGCAGGAAGATAGCAAGTTTGAGCCCAATCTGGGCAACTTAGGCCCTGGCTCAAAATTAAAAAATAACTTTTTTAAAGGGCTGGGGATGTAGGTCAGTGCAAAGGCCCTGGCTTCAATCCCCAACAAATTATAGTAATAATGACGACACTGCCCTTAATAGCAGTTTATTTTTCCTCTAATGGAAGACCCAGTCGGGTGAAGTATTCCATTCAGCTTTCTGTCTCTGCAGTACACTTAATCTGCAGTGTTTCCCCAGTGTTTGTCTTTCGCGACGTTTATGCTGTTTCTGCCGCACAGGACGGCTGTCTGGGGTCCGGTCTTCCCTGAGGCTGGACCTGCAGGTCCCTCTCCGACTGGAACTGTCCTGGCCGGCCGTGCACGCAGACACAATGCCACTGGGCTCTCTGGCACCGGTCCAGATGCTGCTCAGCTTCCCGACACTCACTGTGCTGTGGGCACTGGCCAGTGTTCCGGCGACACCAGCACCTGTGCCTCAGAACATTTCTGCCAAGAGGAGCCTGGACGGCCCCAAGATGGCACATGGTGATGACCGACTGCAGCGGTTCCGGTTCGGGGTCCACACACAGCCTTTGACCTTGCACAGATCTGCTGTCAATGAGCAGCTGGAGTCGGGGTGGCATGTCAGGCTGAAAGCCACCTCCCCTGAGCTGCAGAGAAGCCTGGTGCTGACCTGACCTGGCCCTGCCGCAGGCACTGGGACCAGCCCGTTCCTCGGGATGCTGACCCTGCGTTCTCTGCTGGGGCTGTCTCAGGGCTTTCTCCTGGTTTTCCTGCTCCATTGAGCTCTGTCGCCTGGGCCAAGTGCACGGTGGTCTTCACCATGGTAAATATTGGTTCCTCCACTCTGGGACACCAAGCCTCCCTTTGGGGGAATGTCCCCTGGTTTGGCTGAGCCACACCTTCTCTAGCACTCTGCCTCAAGGATGATGCTAATTTTTGTTTATTTATTTATATTTATCTTTTTGAGACAGGGTCTCACTATGGAGTTCAGGCTGGCCTTGAACTCATGGCAATCCTCCTGCCTCAGCCTCTGGAGTGCTGGGATTTAACAACTTCTTAAAATTAGCAGCTGGGTGTGTGTTCACACCCAGCTGCTAATTTTAAGAAGTTGTTATACGATGGACAAAAACTAAGAAGGAACCATACACAGGCCGGTCCTGTATCCGTGGAGTAACAGCATCTGAGCGTTTCCATGTACAGAGCAATGCCATGTAGTAGTACATATTATTGCTACATTTTATTTATTAACAGGCCAGAAAATAATGGAGAGTAATGGGGAGGAAAGCACAGAAGGGAACTCTATCTAATTAATCTATAAAAACAAGCTTAAAAATCACAATTATGTCAATCACATATGCACGAGATATTCATCACATCCTTAGAGATGCCAATCTGAAATATTATGAATCTTCAGTAATAAAAGCCTGGCCACGCCGCAAATATTAACTCAGGCGCCACAGCGAGGGTCCCTCCCAGACACACATGGTGGGCCGGCGTGTCACCTGTGCTGACAGAGATACCCGTGTGGGGAGGGGTGTCGCGGTCCGTGGGTGCACCAGCAGCTTCGATGGGGTCAGACTGTGCGCGTGCGCATTCGCCAAAGTGCTAAAAGCGGAACATTTGGGACCACCCTGCCATTCAGGAAGAAGATTTTTTGCTCTAAACATGTTTTCTTTCTATAACCAGAAAATTATTTTCTTAATTTAAATTTAAAGGCCACTTTACCTGATCAGAAGTTAAAACAGACAAGCTGTGGGAAGTCTGTAAACATCTCTTCCACACTGTAAATTCAGGGAAACAAGGAATCCGGGAACTGCAAGAAAAATGCGCGGCCCCAGGCCCAGCAGACCGGAGAAAGCTGCCTTCCCAGGGTGGTTCCTGCTGCCCATGTGTGCGACACTGGAGTTCACAACTGCACCATCTAAGGGGAATCGACCCTTGCACGATGGACCAAACCGCTAGCTGCCCCTGAAGAGCAAATGATTCCTAAATTGCTAAGGCTGCCTGTGAAATAGCAGCAGGGAGAACCACGCAGCTCCAGGCAGGGGGAAGTGCGGGCCGGGGGAGGCTCCTCTGCAACGTCCTGCCAGGGCTGGGAGGGCCGCGTCCGCCTCGTCCCGAGCTTTTCCACCACCTGGCTGGCAGCGCCGTGTCAGTCAAGCCCCAGACGATTTGGGGGCGGTGGCCAAGTGGAGGACAGGGAACTTCCGGCCAGCGAAAGCTCCCTAACGCCGTGCCCGCTGCGGCCAGGCAGAGGGCAGAACTGCGGCCAGGCCTCAGCCGGCCCAGGGGCCGCTCTGCTTTCCGCCTGGCTGGGAGGGCGGGGTCTTCAGACTCTGTGCGGCTTCTGTCCGAGGAGACCACAGTGTGAGGAGAACCACTAACCTGAGATATTTTGAAATATACTTGAGAGAGAGGGGAGGGAGGAAAGATGTTTTGTGTTTTCTTATCCGACCAACTGATGCTCAACCTCTCCTACATTTTCTCTGATTTTCTGATTTCGGATAGAATGTCATGTTCCTAAACAGGACATTCATTTTGATTTTTAAGATCTCTGTGAATCATATATTACAGTGTACGCTTTCATTTTACGTTGGTTTATTTTTGCAAGCTAAGGTGTTTGTGGAATTTGGAAACTCTTTTCTTGTTCAGTTTTTGACAATCATCACAGACAGTGTAACATCCGGGGAACACACACAGACACACAGACATACACACAGACACACAGACATACACACAGACACACAAACACACACACACACACACACAGCCTGAAAACTGAGCTGCATCCTCAGCCCTTTTTATTTCCAGACAGGGTCTTGCTAATTTGCTGAGCTACCCAGACTGGGCTCAGCCTTTCAATCTTCCTGCCTCAGCCTCCCCAGTGCTGGGATTACAGGCCTGTGCCACCACACCTGGATATATCTGATATTTTACAGCTGATGTTTTCAAATATTTTCCCAGTCGAGGGTTTCTGTGCATTCTGCCTTTCTTTCCCAAGCAGTCTAAAAACCGTACTCCCAGGAACATAGGCTGCCTGCAGCGGACGACACGGCAGTGCCCACGTGCAGAACGGGGACGCCCGCAGCCCTCACACAGCAGACCGAGGGCGGCGCCCTCATGCTGCCACCCAGAAGACGCCAGTCGGGACAGCAGGACCCAGCACGAGGACTCTTGGCTCCAGACGCCACCTCTGGGCCTGCTGTCCCCGCCGTTCCCGCCCCGCTGTCTCCCGGGGCCGGCCGCTCGCTCCACAGTCCTCACAAGGGCGCAGACCCACCCCGGCCGGCCTGAGCCCCCACCGTACCCGCATGACCGTGCCCACAGCGGTCCTCTGCGGCACGGTCATGTAGCCACTGCTGGTGGCTGAAGCCACTCTGCGGCAATCCACACGAAGCACAGCCTGGCCGTGATTGTGTCCATTACCACCCCGCACCTGTCACCAGCACCCTGGGAGGCTGAAGCAGTTCAGGCTCAGCCTGGGCAACTCAGCGAGTCCCTGTCTCGGGATAAAAAAGGGGGCTGGGCAGGTGGCTCAGTGCAAAGCCCCGGGTTCAATCCGCAGTAACAGAAAAAAACCAGACCCACGAACGCGCCTGCGTGAACTGCAAGCTCCACAGTGGGAAGACCCCCCAGTTCGCGGTCCCGCGGGAGGAGGAGGAAGGGTCCGCGCCCTTCACCCCAGCCCCAGGCCACTGGTGTCCCAGGTTCCCACTTTCACTCAGAAGACAAGAGAGCTTCTACAAACCCAGGCTTTACACGTTTATATAAATACTGTGTGGCCTGGGGAGAAAGTTAAAAGCACGGGTAAGGAGAAGTAGAAACCAGCTCAAACTCCGCCAGACGGGGGAGGCGCCAGGAGGCGTGGGGCCGGCCTGGTGGGGGGCCCGAGGCCCCGCAGGGCGCGCACTATCTGGACTGGTGGCCAAGGGTACCCGGGGGTCCCCAGGGTGGCACTGGCCGGCAGCAGCAGCAGCAGCAGCACAGGCCCGGAGGCGGGGATGAGCAGGGTGTGCGCGAAGGCCGGTGAGGACGGGGCCGCGGCCGCCGCGGGGCACGTTCCCCGGGGGCCAAGAGCAGGGGCAGCAGCTGGCTCGGGACGCCCCGGCCCGCGCGCCCCGCCGGGCCTCCCCACCTGGTGCAGCCTGCAGTGCTGCAGGAAGCTGCCGTGCCAGCGGAAGGCCTTGCCGCACACGGCGCAGGCGTAGGGCCGCTCCCCGGCGTGCGCGCGCTGGTGCTGCGCGGCCGCCGCCTTCTGCGCGAAGACCTCGCCGCACTGCGGGCAGGCGAAGGGCAGCTGGCCGGGGGCGGCCGGCGGGGGCGCCGCGCGCAGCGAGCGGCAGCCCAAGGCCTTGCGGCAGGCCCGGCAGCGGCAGAGCTGCTCGCCCGAGTGCAGCCGGCGGTGCTGCAGGAAGGCCGCGCTCCAGCGGAAGGCCCGGCCGCACTGCGGGCAGGTGTAGGGCTTCTCGCCCGTGTGCACCCTGCGGTGCTGGCTCAGCGCCGTGCTGGAGCTCAGCGCCCGGCCGCACACCGCGCACTCGTAGGGCCCCTGGCCCGCGTGGTTCTTCTCGTGCACGCCGCGGTCGTAGCGGGACTTGAAGGCCTTGCCACACTCCTTGCACGCGAAGGGCTTCTCGCCGCTGTGGCTCATCTGGTGCCGCAGCAGCTTGGAGTTGTAGCGGAAGAGCTTCCCGCACTCGCCGCACCTGTAGAACTTCATCCCGCCGCGCACGATCAGGTTCGGGTCCGGACTGGAGGTCGGCCCCGTGGCCGGGTCCGCCGAACCCACGCTCGGGGAGGCGCTTCCAGGGAGCCCTCCTGGCGACTCGGCAGCGGCCTCCGGCTCCAGATCCGGCTCCTCCTTCCCGACCCAGCACCCAGCCCCTGGCCGAAAGAGCACAGCGTTCGGTTACCGCTGGGGGGCTGCAAGGAGGCCCCCGAGATGGCCACGCCGACCGCGGAGGAGGAGGAAGAGGGTCGGAGATGCTGGGGACAGCTGGCGAGTCGGCCAGGAAGGGCCCGCAGGGACAGCAGGAGTGAGCGGTTATATGGGGAGAAGAAGATGGAGGAAATGGGACAGACAGACCCAGCACGCGAGAGCTCAGGCGGGCGGGAGACAGAGGCCACACCAACATCGGATCCGGGCCCCGCCTCGCCCCAGGAGCCAGTGCCCTGGAAATTGTACTTTTAAATACTCTACCTAAAATTCTAGGGTGAAAGAAATGACTCTCAAAAGGCAGTTAGAACGAAAGTCTGTGGGCGGACTGGGGATGTAACTTGGCGATACAGCAGCAAGCTCAAGGTCCTGAGTTCGATCCCCGGTAACAAAAAGTCTGTGGGCCACCACGGAATTAGAGACCACTGTGCCTGGAATCCCAGGGAGCAGCTGGGCCTGGAGCTCTGCCCAAGAAAGGCACCCAGGCCACCCGGGACCGAGAACCCTCACAGGGAGCTCGTGCTCCAGGAGGGTGTGCTCACGTGTGTGCTTGTGCTGGGCTGTGGTGGGGAAGAGTCCCAGCCGAACTTCTCTCCACGGTCCCATCTCTAACACAATATAGAGCTAAAATTACCAGACGGTGAAATTTTAGGGTGTAGATATGAAAACCACAAAGACAGGTGTGGTGGTGCACACCTGTGATCCCAGCATTTGGGAGGCTGGAGGCAGGAGGATTGCTCCAAGTTAGAGACGAGCCTTAATTAGAGTAAAACCCTATCTCAAAAACACCTAAAAAAAAATTAAAATTATGAAATCCTTCTTTTCATTGGTAAAGCCTAACAATTAAATCCACAGTTGTACCAGGTGTGAGGGTGCACATGTAATGGCAGCACTCTGGGAGGCTGTGGCAGGACGATCACAAGTCACGCTTGGCCTAGGCAACTTAGCTACTTAGGGAGGCCCTGTGTCAAAATAAAAAATAAAAACAGAAAAGGGCTGGGGATGCTGCACAGTGTCAAGGCCCTTGGTTCAATCCCCCATACCTAAAAATATATATACATGTATATATTCGCAGCTGTGACACACGTTAGTTTGACCCACAGGTTGCATTTTCCTTAAATTTGACTGAAATGCCAAAATGGCTTAAAAACGGTAAGCATTTCCAGGGTGAGTGAGGAACAAGGTGGCTTGAGGCTTTGGGTCTTGGAGTCCTGCGGTCTTGGCCTTCTGCCTGGGACCTCAGGGAGAGAGGGGCCCAGACCCACTCCCGAGCGCGCGGAGTCCCGCCTGGAGAAGCCCACTCACCTGCGGGGGCCGCCTCCTCCCACGGAGCCGCACCGCGCTCCAGCCAGGCGATGAGAGCGGGTTTGCGGGCTGCAAAGGCGGCTGTGGGAGGGATGAGGGCGGCCGGTGAGGGCCACGCCACGCTCCCTCAGGGCCTGTCGGGCTGAGGGGACAGAAGCAGGGGCCCTGGGGACAGGGGAGCTGCACTGCGGGCATGGGCTCTGCAAGTCAGACGCTTCCTTTCCTAGAAGACCCCCAGGCGGCTGGGACATCTCCCAAAACTGAGGGGCAGAGGCCTCACCTGGGGCTTCCCTGCCCAGCATTCCCGCCGCCTGGGGCTGGCAGGCGTCCTCAAGCCCGCAGTGACCGCACCTCCACCCCACACGCGCCGAGCCGCCTCACCCAGGGCGGCCACGTGGGCGTAGTTCTCCAGCATCACCTTCCGGTACAGGGTCCTCTGTGCCGGCTCCAGGCTGGCCCACTGCTCTGCGCTGAAGGTCACAGCCACGTCCTCAAAGGTCACCGGCTCCTGAAACACGGGGCCTGCTCAGGCGCTGAGTGAGGGCCAGGAGCGGGCTGGGCGGAGACGGCCGGTGGCCTGAGGGGTCCAGCCCTGAGCCATGGGTGGGCAGGTGGATGACACGAGCACCCTGTGCCTGGCCACCTGGGCCTGGCTGGACAGTTCTGAGGCCCCACACGGCCACCCCAACCCACAGCCCAGCAGCCAGGACGCCCTCCTGGCACAAGGGCAGTTGCAGCCGCCAGGGTGGGAACTCGAAATGTGATCACTTAGGAAGGCAGCAGGGCAGTGTCTTACAAAAGTGAACCTGCGCTTGCCGCAGCATCCAGTGATAACACTCTTTGGTATTTTACTAAAGGAGCTGAAACACATCTGCACGAAAACCCACACACAGAACACATACATGGGGCGACCAAAACATGTTTACATTTTTTAAAATTTATTAAAGAACACTGTTGTGAATCCCCCTCAAAATCTCCCATCCCATTGTTCCTACCACTTCCGTCTTTATTATTTATTTTTGAGACAGGGTTTTCCCATGTAGTTTAGACTGGCCCTGAACTCAAAGCTGTCCTCCTGCCTTGGCCTCCCAAGTGCTGGGATCACAGCTGTGTGCCACCACCCCCGGCTCACCACTTTCTGTAGCAGTTCTGGGGTTCTCGTCCCTGAGCGTACTTAGGAGCTGTGATAAAAAATCTCAGTGACTGCTGCTGCTGAGCACCATCCAGCAGGAAGGCAGCTCCTAACTGCAGGACGGTGTGTCCTCGTCCACCTTATTCTCTGGATCTGGCACCATGCAGTTTGTGGCCCCTCCCCAAGGTAACAATGACCATGAAAAGTAAATGCTTTGAGTAAGTCCAGGCCAAGGAGGAACCCAGGACAGCCCAAACAAAGACACTCACAAAAGATTTGCAGAGCTACTTGCAGAAGTAGCAGGAACCACGAGATAAGTGTGTTCAATGCAAGGGGAACTATTCTGAGCCGTCTCATGGCAATGTATCTTCTACTGTAATAAAGTTTTTATTTAAACACATGTTGTATTTTTCTGTCACAGTTCACATAGCAGCTGTGCTACAGCCAAAACTTGGAAACAACCAGGATGTCCTTCAGTAGGTAACTGTGTAACTAAACTGAGGGACAGAGAATGGAGTATTACTAAGCCCTAAAAGGAAATGAACTATCTTGCCATGAAGTTAGGGGCGGACCCTCAGTGCACACTGCCAGGTGAAAGAAGGCAACCCAAAAAGGCCACACTATATATGAACCCCAGGGGGTGAGATTCTGGAGAAGGCAAAACTCTGGAGTGAAAAGATGGACCCGTAGCTGGGAGGGGTTAAGTGAAGGGATGAGGAGTCCCCAGGACCCTTAGGGCAGTGGACAGTGGGTACTGCCACGGCAGTGGATGCATCATTACACAGCTGTCCCATCCACAGGAGGAGGCACAGCACAGCGTGGGCTGCTTGGGGATCGGTGGTCAGGGCCGGCTCATCTCCCACAACCAGGGCACCGGCCAGGCAGGACGCGAAGGGCAGAGTGGTGTGCATGGTGGTAGGAGGTACTTATGAACTCGGTGCTCTCTGACCAGCTCTGCTCTGAGTTCAATACTTCTCTTGAAAACAAAGACAATCTTAAAAATTTGTAAAAGACCTGAGCTGCGACATCCTCACAATTTGACACCCCTGCCTCAACCAACGGCATTGGGAAAGTCCTTCTGATACAGAACCCTAACCATCCCGTGCCCTGCTCCAAGCTCCTCGGGCCACACACCGGGGTTTCAACCCATGTTGGCCCGACGCAGACCACAGCAGTTTTCTCCCCGACCTCAGGGCGCCGAGAGAAACTCGCTGCTCCCCTGGGGTAGGACCTGCACTCCAGCTCTGGAAGTCTGAGCTCCTCCATGTGAACCCACACCGCCAAACCTGCTGCTCTTCACACTGAGTGCTGGTGTCCTCCAGCGCAGTACACCCGCAGGCCCCTTCCTGACCCAGGGCTGCGGACAGCACAGGCAGAGGACGCAGCTCACCTGCGGCCAGGCCATCTGCAGCGCAGCTGACGTCCCGGCCTCCGCGCCGTCTTCAGGGTTGGAAAGCGGCATCCTCGGAGCTAAGGGAGGACAGCTGTGAGCACCAGGGCCACCGTGCCCCCCTCTGCCCACACCCGTGGAGGGGACCCTGTGCCC
Source organism: Dasyprocta punctata (assembly GCA_004363535.1). Taxonomy (NCBI): domain Eukaryota; kingdom Metazoa; phylum Chordata; class Mammalia; order Rodentia; family Dasyproctidae; genus Dasyprocta; species Dasyprocta punctata. The sequence continues at coordinate 20,523 of RJWM01023062.1, read as the reverse complement.
GACTCAGAACCATATCCTCACTGGCCACCTGTGCGGCCGGAGGGCGGCCTGCGCTGGATGGGGGATCCCCTGGGTCACAGGGACTCTGACCCCACAGAAGAGTGAAGGGACCCTGATTCCACGGGACGCTGGATCAGGGACCTCGACTCCACGAGGTAACTGAGGGACTGGGACCCCAAGGGACACGGGGACAGGCACCCTGAACCCACGATACGCTGGAGAGCCCACGGCCCCACGGGACACGGCGACAGACTCCACCCCCACAGGACACCAGGACGGGGACTCCGACTCCACGGGACACGGGTGGGTCAGGAGGACTGAGTGGCGGGCGGGGCACGAGGTCCTTGGCTGCCGGGGGAACACACCCAGGAGACCCCACCCGGAACGCAGGGGGGCCCAAAGCAGACCCGTAGTACGGACTCAGGAGGCCGCCGGCCGGCGCCTAGGGTCACTGGGTAGCCTCGGTTCAGAGAGGGGGTGGGTCCGAAACCCACCCCGGACCTACAGAACACGGAACCTGCGGAGGTCGGAACCCGTGGGACCGGAAACCAGCGGAAACCCGGGAACCGTCGGAACCTGACCGACCGCCGACCCGGAAATGCGGGAGGGGCCGCTCTAGGCCGCCGGAGGCTCTCATCTCGGTGGTATGCGCGCGGGGTAGGGAGGTCTGCGGCTTGGCGCGAGTGACCCGCTCCCCAAGTCGAGGGCACGCGCCCCGCAGTCTGCACCGGACCCCGCTGTGATCCAGGGGACTTGATCGAGTTGTTCTCAGCGCAGCTGACGTCCCGGCCTCCGCACCGTCTTCAGGGTTGGAAAGCGGCATCCTCGGATGTGAAGCTGTGCCCTGCTCGGCTTCCCCACGAGTCCCCAAACCCGACAGCGACTTGCCTGCTGACTGGCGCTTAAATAATGTAAAAGGTCTCCCTGAAGCACACCTCCACAAATGAGGGTCTAGGGGGCCCCCGCAGTCCACTGCAGATCTGGCTGGCGGCAGGAGGAGGAAAGGGAGGGCAAGAATTGCAAGTTCTTATTTTTCATATTCAGTGGCAAGTATCTGTAGTCCCTGCTGCTTGGGAGGCTGAGACAGGAGGATTGCTTGACCCAGGAGTTCTAGGGCAACCTGGGCGACATAACAAGAGCTAGTCTGGGGTGGGGGTGGGGTGAGGGCTGTTCTTTGACCAAAGCCCCAAGTCCTAAATATGTAACTTCAGGTTAGCACACGTGCTCTGAAAATCAACCAACAAACAAGACCATGTCTCAAAATAAAAAAGAACTAAGGATTATAAGGTCCCAATCGAACCTGATTCTGCTAACCCTCGACCTGTTTCAGCAGAAACTCTGGGGCACAGGCATGGATCAGGACTAAACATGGACTGCCTTCCGGGGTCCTGACCTGGGACCTCGGAGGAGAACGAGAGGGGCTCCTCGCGGGGCCCCCGCCCGCCCCAGCGGCACAGGCATGGATCAGGACTAAACATGGACTGCCTTCCCGGGTCCTGACCTAGGACCTCGGAGGAGAACGAGAGGGGCTCCTCTCGGGGCCCCCGCCCGGCCCGAGCGGCACCAGCGGGCGGGCTTGGAATCAGGGACCAAACACCCCCCCACCCCCCCCACCCCCGTCAGCAGCCTGCTGTCTCAGAGGTCTGGCTCAATTGATAGCAACCAAGGAATATCAGCCAACTTTTGTTTTGTAGATTCGGCCAGGCCTCTGGTCAGCAACCCAAGTATCACTTTACAATGGGCAATGTAGCAAGTATGGGGGATTCTCTTCTGTCTTGTCTTCTATTATTAATAAAATAAAAAAAAAAAAATTAAAAAAAAAAAAAAAAGAAACTCTGTTCTCCGCAGGGAACCCAGCTCAGCACCGAAGCTGTCATTGGCAAGCACAGGAGGTCCTGGAGGAGATAAGACAGGACAAGGAATCCTGCAGGTCGCTGACATCTGAAGACCCAGAAATTTACACCGGAATTTCCACGCCTCTGCCCATTGTGGTGCAAGACAGAGACCTGTGAGCACAGATGTCTATTAAAATCTTCCTGCCTGATGTCCCCTGGCTTCTCTCTATCCCTGTAAAAGGGACGCACTTCTCTTTGTTCAGCACAATCTTACCACTCTCTGCCTGCCTGCACCCAGGCGCAATCAACTCCATGCCACGTTGCCTTCACAGGAGCCGGGCACGCTGATTCCCCTCACCCCGTGTTATCTGTTACAGGGCTATAGCTCAGCTATAATCATCACCTGCATAAAAATCCAAGAAAAAAATTTAAACATCTATCAGAACAGAAGTTAACAAAAGAAAAAAATTGAATTGAGTGATGTGGACATGAAAGATTTTCAGTACTACAAAAATCCAGGTGTGGTGGCACATGCCTGCCATCCCAGCACTTGGGAGACTGAGGCAGGAGGATCACTGCAAGTTCAAGGTCAGCCTGGGCTTGTAGTGAGTTCAAGGCTGGTGTGAACTACATAGTGAGACCTTGTCTCAAGAAGGGAAAAAAAAAAAAAAAAAGAAAAAAAATTAAGTTCCACAAAAACCCATAGTCCTCTTACATATTTTCTGTTTTGTTTTTGTAGCGCTGGGGATTCAACCCAGGGCCTTCATAGTGTAACCCTACCTACTTGGGAGACTGAGGCAGGAAGACGCAAGTTCAAAGCCATCCCAGGCAACTTAGCAAGACAAAACAAAACAAAAAAGGGGTTAGGGGTGTTACTGTGGTGGAGAGCCTCTCGGGTTCTATCCCCAGCACAGGGAGAAAAGAATGTATAGAAGCACTAAACAGGAGAGCAACTGGCAAGGTCCTTCGTGCCTGTCACTGGAGGTCCAGCGCAGCCGTGAAAAGCGCGCAGCGGGCACTCCTGTCACCATCACCCTGCAGGAGGCAGGAATCACGAGGCTGAGGAGGGGCACGATCTGCAGCTTCAGGGCTCGGCTTCAGTGACTGCGCTGTGCTGACACCTTCTGAGGCTTCAGGTCCGGCGCAGGTCACATCTGAGCAGCGCCAGGGGGGCAGGAACCACAGCTCAGAGCGCAGCTGCCCACGCCCAGGCGCCTCCTGTCCTCCGCACCAGGACACTCATCCGTCCTTCCTGTCCACCCACTGTCATCCGTTGTCTCCCGCGACCGCACACAACCCGCCGTCCCGTCACTGCTTCTCCTGCCAGTCTAACACAGGACCTAAGACCAACCCGCGAGGACATCTTCCCAGCGTACCGCGGAGCACACACTGTGGAGACGCGTAGACGCGCGGCCTGCGCCTGCTTCCACGCGGGTACCTGCAAGGGAAGGGAAAGGAAGGGTGCGCATAGCCCTTCCCACACACGGAGCCCCAAGTGCAGATGACTAAGGGGCATCTTCATTTCACTGAACTCGCCCAATGAGTAAACCATTTGAGTTGGTCTGGATTTTTGGGGGGTGTTCTTTTTGAGACAGGGTCTTGTTATGTAGTTGACTGGCTTTGAACTACGTAGCCCAGGCTGGCCTCGAACTTGGCGGCGATCCTCTTGCCTCAGCCTGGTCTATGCTAGATTTTAAAAACCCAGCTACCTGCTGGAGTTGGGAACCCTCAGTTTTGGTCCGACGTTAAACATCATCTCAACCACTGGAGGACAAGAGAGAGAGGCTGAGGACCACTGGCAGCAAGGCTGCAGATGGGGCTCTGGAAGCCGCACCTGCTTCCCCGGTCAGCCCAGGTCAGCCCAGCACAATGGTCCACCCGGCCCGCCAGGCACCCTGGGCAGGCAATGGCCTCCAGGGGCAAGGGCTACAGGGACTTCTCAAAGTTTTTTTTTTTTTTTTTGCAGTGCTGGGAACGGGACCCGGGTTTCACAAGTGCTAGGCAAGCCCTCTACCATTCACTGAGCTACGCCCTCTCAACGCCACAGCTCACCCATTTGTCTTTCTGGACCCACTGAGACAGGCTATCCCGTGTAGCCCAGACTGACCTCAAACATATCTTCCTGCCTCAGCCTCCAATCTAAGTGCTGTGATTACAGGAAGGTGCCACCACACATAGCCACTCCATGGCGATGACCAAGCTTCCTTTAATCAGCTGCTTCTCCTGAACCATTCAGATGTCACCTGTTGGGAGCCACTGAAAATGGAAATTGACCACACGTGCAGCCCTGGGGCCTGTCCACCCCAAGAGTGCCCACGGCAAAGTCACATGAAGCTGCTACTTCACCTGAGAACACCTAGCCCCCAAACAATCCGAACAGCGGGTTGCTAGAAGGGGGCATCATATGACATTAAGTTGCTAAGATGTATAAGTGAACAGTTCCTCTCCTCCCATCAGGAGGTAAGGGCTCCACCTGACCCCAACCTTCTCCACTTTCTCGTCTTCTCAGTCCTTCACCCCAAGAACCTCAAGAGCCACGCAGGTCGCAGCACTTGCTCTTTACAATCTCGGCTTCCAACCCGGTCCTGGTTGTCTTCTTCCCACTGTCAACAAAATCACCCACAATCCTTCCCCCAGGCCCCTGCTGCTTCCTCACTCTCCGAGACTCCATCCCAGTCACTGTCCACTCCACCCTGCGGTGTGCCCACGTCTGAGTCCACAAGGGCCAAAGACATGCCCAGGTGATCGTCACGGACACACCTCGGAGCCCCACACAGGGAGGGCGGATGTGGCCCACAAGTCGGCCGAGGGCGGAGCCGGGAGGCTGCCTGAGTGAAGGGCTTGCCTCTGATCTCAGTGATGCCGAAGCACCTAGAATTGGACCCCAGGATTTGTACTGAGCCACATTCCCAACCCACCGTTGAGACAGGGTCCTGCTAAGGCATTGCCACTCTCCTGCTTCAGCCTCCCAGTGATGGGATTACAAGGTGCGATGGCAAGACAGCTTTTGACCAGAAAATCATGCTTAATATAGTCCTAGATTTCTAAGATGTCCTATATTCTTAAGAGCACTGAGGTTTCCCTACTGTTCAAATTACCAAAATCTAATCTCAGCACTCTAGAAGTAGAGGCAGGGGGATTCCAAATTCAAGGCCACGCCACACTACAGTTAAGTCTCTGACACACAAACTTTCACATGGTTGTTGTATGAGACTTACCTTGCCAGCCCACAAAGAAGCCACCTTGAACAATTCTCCCAGAAAAGAACTCGTGTCAGTCAGGGACTTACCGTGCATAGAAAAAGTCATAAAAACAAAAACAAACAACCTGCAAGACGTAGGAAGTTCACCTATGGGGTGAGAAAAACCTACCCCCACCGATATTTATTTGTACACGGGGAAAATGTCATGTTGCTGTAGTTGAGCTTTCCAGGGCCACCACCTGCTTCCCCAGTGTGAGTTTAAGGCTCCTATGATGATGTCCACAATCCCATTAAAACAAGCTCAAAATCCAGACTTAACAGTTTTGCCAATGTGTCAAAAAGAACCTTTATTCCCTTGTAACAGCCTCAAGCTTTCTTGCCCGATGCCTTTGGAGCTGGTGCCTTCTGGGCTGGAGCCTTCTGACCCTTCTGTGCCTTGGGGGGAGCTGCGGCCTTCTCCCCTGAAGCGGCCTTGGCCTTGGCCTTCTCCTCCCCTGAAGCCTTCTGGCCCGCTGCCTTCTTGCCGGCAGCTGTCAGCTTCTTGGCTGGAACCTTAGCTTTGGCAGCAGCGGCGGCGGCAGCAGCTGCTGCAACTGCAGCCTTCGCAACAGGCGCCTTTTTGGGAGAAGCCTTTATGATAGCGGCCCTCTGCAGCTTCTTAACTTCGTTCTTGATTATCCTGTTCCTCTGAAAATGTCAGCACAAGGCACTTACTACGCCAGCGCAGCACTGATCTGCGCGAGCTTCTTAGTAAGGGCATGAAGTAACCATTCCTTAAAGGCACTGTAAAATACAGCGCACGAGGACAATTTCCCCTGAATTTGGCTACTGCTGCCCTATCCTGAAGTAAAGTTAGACAGTATGATTTAAAAACTTATGGTTTTCCCCAGAACCTCCCCCAAAAGCAAAATAAACAAACGAAAAACAAGTAAAAACTTACCATTTTCTTCGCCTTCATGACTTTGTAACGATCAAAATCTGTCATCTTGGCTTTCTGTTAAAAGGAAAAAGAAGCAATTACCTTTCTCAAGTCACCCTCTAAAGCCCCAAATCAGTCAGAATCCCAGGACCCTAAGACATTACTCTTTCCCGGGCTTCGATCTTCTTGGCCCATCTGGTGGCGGCCCACTTCGTGTTTATGTCGGCCTTCTCCCAGGCTTTCCGGACACACTTCTGGCGGGCACTAGAAAAACCCAAGACCACAGATTAAGCAACCAACTCTGAAACTACACAGAATGTAGGACATTTTCCCTTTCAGAAAGCATCTTTCTTGCTACAACTTGGTTTTAGTTGTCTACAGAGCACACAAATCACCTAGCCATCTGTCTTTTACCTACTTAACAGCATTCACAAAGCCACTACGATTTCAAAAACAAAAAAAAAAAATTTTTTTTGAGTCTCTATTCAGCAATTCAGGCTGGCCCTGAGCTCACAGTAATCTTCCTGCCTCAGCCTCCCAAGAGCTGGGATCACAGACATGAACCACCAGACACTTGGCTCAAGGACAAATTTAATCAAAACTACAATTCAGTCCACCTTTCTCTCCATCCATGTTACAGACTTAAACCCATTTATGCGAAAGATACAAATTTTTTGAATTTTTGCATAAAATTCACGTTACCTACAGAAAGTCAAGCACAAGAACCTGAAAACATTTCAGCATGTTTCATGGTTATGAGTGTTCCAAAAATGAATCGCTAGGCACTCAAGGGTTTAAAAAAAAAAAAAAAAAACCACCTCACTACCTGAATACTAGTTAGGGTAGTGAATGGGTAGTCAATGATTGCCTTTAAATAACGAGCAAGTCAATCCTTATGTTTAATCTGTGGCCAATCACCCAGTGTATACCTGTACCACTCAAGGATCAAGCACAGTTACCAAGAATACCCCGAGAAATTTCTCTGCTGATGCAGACATCCCCAAGATGCCCCCACAAAGTATCCTTCAAACAACGTGCAGCCACAGCTGTGGCAGAGACACATTTGCTCCGGCCGCGTGGAGCTGAGTGGAGTTTCCCACTGCCGGTGCTGGGAAGTCCATCAAGTGTGCACCAGCCACAGAGACGCTCAGCATACTGCAGGTTCGGTCCCAGTGGGTTTGCTTTTTTTTTTTGTTGAAGGCATAGTGTTAGATGGAAAAAGGTGACCTAAAACATAGAATGTAACCATCTTCTGGATACACACAGGGAACTGAATTACACAACATAGATCTTCTTTACTCATGACCACTATGTTTTACGTCCCACTACAACCAACTGTTGTTGTGGGTCAAGGTAAACAGTACAGTAACACATCATGGAACTTTATTTCTGTATCATAAAAGAACTCCTCCTCTTTGCCTCAACTTCCTGTTCATAAGCAGAAGCTTTTAGGTTGAGTATTTTACAACTGACAAGACACTCTAAATTCATCGAACGATAGTGAGTAATGAAAGAGAAAACAACTGGCACTTTTCTTTTAAAGCTGAATGTGAATGCCCTACAATGACCCCAAATTCCTTAAAAACTTCATCGTGTGTAAATATCTAAAAAGCTAAGGATGGCAGCTCAGGCCTGTAGTTCCAGCAGTGAAGAAGCTGAGACAAGACTATCTTCCTGGGCCACACAGTGAGATCAAGGGCAGCCTGACCCTGTCTTAAAAACACCCCTCCAATCAAATAAGAGACTACAAGTAAAAAGAATTCCAAGTTTGAATAAAGCTAAACCCAGAGTGTCCACAGTGGAAAAGTGACCACAGGACATTCCAAATGCAAATGATACCTACTTTTTTGAAACAGGGTCTCCCTAGCAGTCCAGGCTGGCCTTGAACTCTGGCAATCCTGCCTCACCCTGAGTCCTGGCATTACAAGTTCGCATCCCATACTGAGCATACCTGCCTGCTTTACAATGTAAATCCCTCTACTCCAACTGCTCAGATTTCTGCTAAAATCACAGTAGCAAGATGATTTAAATTAAGCTTGAACATTTACTAGTGCAGTGGCAAGGTGCCACTGGGTGATTACCTGTGTGGAAACTTGAGAATAAAGTCGGTGAGCTGCATGCACTTGAAAGGCATGGCCTGCCGCCTCACCCGGGTGCAGGGTCCATCCACCAGCGCCTAGGACAGAGCCCAAGGATCGTTCAGCCCAACACCTCACGGCAAGGAAAACATCACACATCGTACACTGGCTGCTTCACCTTTGAGGGCCATCAAACCCACACTATTAATTTCAACAAATTGCTTTTCACGTGCCTGGCTATTCTAAAACACATTTTAATCATTAATTCATTTATATACACCAGCATCTTATCCACCCCTGGTTAAAGACCCAGGCACTACACTCCGTCCCGTCACAGACCACTGCAGCTTGTGTTTAAGACCCCTACTTTCTCCTTTCTCGACGGTATTAAGGCCACCACCCGGAGCTGCCTCACTGGAACGATTATCCATCCAGCCCCAAGGCGTCACACCCGCCGCCACACTGGGTTTAGAACAGCTACCTGGATCCCGCACGTACCCTGTTCTGATCGATGACATCGACTATCGCGACCAGCTTTCCGGCATGAGGTCCAAAGGAGACGTAGGCCACTCGGCCGACCTCCACGAAGCGCCTGAACACCTACGCGAGAGAGAACAGAGGCTTGTTTTCAAACGCGTGCTCGTCTACAGGATTCCACAGCTCGAAGGCAACACAATTCATTCCGGAGGGCGGCGAGGCCACGTTCAAACTCCTGGCTCAGGGCCGCTACAGCACGCCAGTCCCCGCCGCCCTGCAGGCCGGTCCGAACTCCGAGCCGGCGCGCACGCGGGTCCCGGGCTCCGGCCCCCACGCCATCGCCACAGCGCCCCGAGACGGCCCGGGGCCTCCCCACGCGCTGCTAGGACCCTCTGGGCGCCACTCTACGCCCCAGCTTCCCCGCTGAGAAGGAGGCCGAGCTGCACGAGCGCGGGTTGCGGAGCCCGGGGCGGCGAGACTCACCATGTCGGCAGCGCGCGGCGAGAAGGAAGGAAAGAGGCCCGCGCGACCCTGCGCATGTGTAGCAGTCGCCCCGCCCCCGCGTCACTGTCCCGGCATGTGCGCTGATTGGCCGGGCGTGCGTGCGTAGCGTGCGTGCGTGGCTCCCGCAGGCTCCGTAGGAAATATGGCAGTTCCGGCCGGGCGGGGCTCCTTCCATGGGGAGATGCGGCAGGATGCCCCCCGGAATGGGCGACTCTGAGAATCTAGGCTCAGGACGAGGCGGGCTTTGCCTTCTCATAGAACTGCGCGTCTCATTATTAGACTGCTTTTTTAAACATTCTTCTGTCTTCCAACGGTCAGCACTCCGGCTATTTCTCATTACTTAGTACTGTAACAGGCTTTTTTGTTTTTGTTCTTGGCTCCTCTGCCTACGCGATCGCAGTAACTTCGTTGACCTTCTATTTTAAAGTACTTCGGACATTTGTTCCTAAATAGTACAAATAATTCCCATAACCATTTCTAGATGCCCCACATGATAACATTTTGCGTTTGCTTTGTCTGTCGTTTTACTCTAACCATCTGCGAGAAAATAGCAAACATGATGTCCTTCTATCTCTACACTCTTAAATGTCTCTCAAAACAAACATATTCTAAGCCGGGTGTGGTGGCGCATGCCTTTAATCCCAGCACTCCGGAGGCTGAGGTAGGTGGAGCGTTGTGAGTTCGAGGCTGGCCTGGGCTACAACGTGAGCCCAAGGCCGGCCTGAGCTACATAGTGTGACCCTGCCTTAAAAAAACAGGGCTGGGAGTTTGGCTTAGTGGCTTATGCGCCTGTCTGGCAGGTGTAAGGCTGTGAGTTCGATCCCTGGTGCCGGAAAAAAAAGACATTCTATTACGTTATCTACAGTTACTAAAATTGGGAAATTACTAACAGCCCTTATTTGCATCAGTTGCCTCACTTAGAGCCTTTACTTATTTATTTACTTTTTGAGATAGGGTCTTGTAGTTCAGGCTGACAAATTCGCCGTGTAGCCAAGGCTGGCCTTGAGCTCGCTGTGAGCCTCCTTTCCTCAACCTCTGGAGTGCTGGAATTACAGGTGTGCACCGTTACATCTGTTTCACTTAGGTCCTTTGGAACAGACTAGGAAAGAACATTTTTGCTGGTCCATGAAGTAATGGAGGATTACAAATTGGACTTTTCTTTTTCTTTTGTTTGAGGCAGGGTCTCTTTCTATAATTCAAGCTGGCCTTAAACTCACTATGTAGCCCAGGATAGCCTCGAACACTCAGCAATCTTCCTGCCTCAGTCTCCAGAGTGCTGGAATTACAGGCATACACCACCACACTCAGCAAAAATTGGGTTTAGCTCTCAGGTCTTCTCCTTTTTAAATCTGTAACACTCTGTAAGCCTTTCACACTGATGTTTTAAGAGAATAGCCCAGCTTTTGTGGATTGTCTCTATAGGGGTGTATCGGAATTTTCTTATGATTAGAGGCAGAGCATACATTTGATAGAGATGCTATGTCTCAGTACATCACATCAGAACACACATGTGCCAGGGTGGTCCCTAACCTCTCATCATTTGGCTGAGGTGTGATCTTGAACTGACAATTCTAAATGTGTTTCAAGCCTTTCCTCTAAATTCTGTGGCTGCACATCTCCCTGGGACTGCACTAGGAGCCTAAGTGACCATCTGTCTTTATTCTCTGTTCAGCAATGAGAAGGATCTTTTATTTTTATGCACGAATGTATGCATGTATGTATTTTGAGAGAGGTTCTCACTATGTAGTCCAGGCTGGCCTTGAACTCATTAGGTAGCCAGACTAACCTGAGCTTCACAGGGACCCTCCTGCCTCAGGCTCCAGAGTGCTGGGATTACAAGTGTGCACCACCATGCCCAGCTAGAGAAGGATCCTCTACAGGAGTAAATCAGATCACATTACATCAGACTGAAGCACTTACATTGCTTTTCACAGACTTGAGAATAGAATCTAAACGTCTTACTCTGACTTTGCATCATACCATTTTGCTCCTATCCAAACACACCCTCGGGCATCTTTTCTTCCCCTCCGCTATGTTTCAGCTGCATTGCTCTCAAATGGGCTTTCTCCTGCTGTGTGATCTTTGTACATATATATTGGAGACCTGGCCTAGATCTCAAATCTCCTGAACGAATGTCTGGCGAAGGCTTAAATAAATGAGACAAGTGGTATGATTTTAGGGCTCCAGGAGGATCCAAAGCCTCTGCAGAGTTCTTGGCTCTGAGGCTATGATGAGGGCTAAGACAAAGAGCTTCTCTGTGCAGCCCATATTTAGTTCCATTACAAAGAGAGGGGATACTGAGGAAAGCAGGGGAATAAGCAGGACCTTGGGAGTCACTTCAAGGACTTCTCCAAGTAGTAAATTGTGCAATTCAGGAGAACTGTCTTACCTCCATGATGACATTTATGGTGGGAGTGAGATGCCTGCAGGTGTGACATGTCTGCAGCTGCAGTCTCTACTTAATTGGGTCTGAGCCAGGCGTCCTCATCTGTGGCCTTATCTTACCCTTTGAAGTATCTCTGGCCTCACAGGCCACTACAGGCCTCAGCCAGGACCAGTGATTCATAGAGGTTCACTTACTATGAATCAGCTCCCATTGCCAGGCAAGGAGCCTAGGCCTTGGACAGACTCATAGATAAACATAGAAAGCCAATTAGTTAATTTTATTTTTATTTATTTATTTTTGTGGCACCAGGGATTGAACTCACAACCTCGCACCTGTCAGACAGGCGCTTAAGTCACTGAGCCAAACTCCCAGCCCTAGTTTTTTGAGGCAGGGTCGCACTATGTAGTTCAGGCCAGCCTTGTGCTCCTGTTGTAGCCCAAGCCGGCCTCAAACTCACAACGCTCCTCCTACCTCAGCCTCCTGAGTGCTGGGATTAAAGGTGTGCACCACCACACCGGCTCAAATAGTTAATTTTAAATCTTGCTCAGAGCTGCTTCGTAGTGGTCTCCAACATACATGGAGTCCGCCCTGCCTCTTTTCGTATGCACTGTATGGCAGTGCCAACCTGTATTTTTTTCTGGATTATTTCTCTGAAACAACCTGATTCAGTGGTGGCAAACGTATGGAATGAGTGCTGCAGTGGGCTGTTGGTTATGATTGATGTCACTAAAAGTTACACCATCACTGACCTAGGTGTCACATTAAAAAAAAAAAAAAGCTGGGTATGGTGGCGCACGCCTTTAATCCCAGCACTTGGGAGGCTGAGGTAGGAGGCCAGGTTGGGCTACAACGCAAGTGCAAGGCCGGCCTGACCTACATAGTGTGACCCTGCCTCAAAATACCAGGGCCAGGAGTTTGGCTTAGTGACTTAAGCGCCCGTCTGACAGGCGCGAGGTTGTGAGTTCAATCCCTGGTGCCACACACACACGCACAAAATAAATTAAAAATAAAGTTCAAAGCCGGGCATGGTGGCGCACGCCTTTAATCCCAGCACTCGGGAGGCTGAGGTAGGCGGAGCGTTGTGAGTTCGAGGCCGGCTTGGGCTACAACGTGAGTGTAAGACCGGCCTGAGCTACATAGTGCGACCCTGCCTCAAAAAACCAGGGCCGGGAGATTGGCTCAGTGCCTTAAGTGCCTGTCCTGGCAGGCGCGAGGTTGTGAGTTCAATCCCCAGTGCCGCAAAAAAAAAAAAATAAATAAAGTTCAAGATAGGAAGAACTGATATTTGGATGAGAAGTTATGCTTCTGTTTACCCTGGGTGCACACCGCAGTGGCTGATGTTGGGAGCTGTGAGCCCATGAAAATTCAAAGCCCTATCCTTAGTGTCTGTACCCTTTTACTTCCAAATGTATTCTTTTTTTGTTTCCAATTGGGAGTTTCCTGGCTGTACATCAGAGAATTGAATTTGCAGGTTGGGGCAGAGCAGTAAGTTGCATCTGAAAACAAGGTCCCCGCGGGGCTCACTACATGTACTTCGGGAGTCTACACAATTACAGACGTTTTGATTATCTGATTAACGGTGACGTCACCTCTGTCTCAAGTCCTGCAGGCGTGCACTTTTATCCCCCACCGCGAGGATGAAGTACGAACTGCACGGCCCGGCAATCGAAGCCTTCCGTGGTGTCGCCGCAGCTCAAGACCCCCGCTCAAGCACCATCAGGCTGCTTCAGGTTCCCGCCACGTTCCACTACTTTGGCAAGGGCATTTGCCCCAAGGAAATTCTGTCATCTACCCCAGAGTTCGCGGGTGTCCAGGTGTGAATTAGAGAACCCTTATTGGCTACTCAGCCAGAAACCAGACGACCACACAGAGCGCTCTGCCTCCCGGAAGACCCGCCCCACTCGTCCAATCAGCGGAAGGAAGGGCAATTTGAGGGTGTCGCCAGGAACTACGATGGCGTCCCGAGCTTACTCTCCGCTCCTTCCGCCTCTGATTGCCTAGCCACGCCCTTCCTATCACTCAATTCAGCTCTTCCAATCAGTGGGAGGAAGGGCAATTCGAGGGCGTCACCAGAAGCCAAGATGGCGTTCTCGGCTGGCGCTGTTCTTTTGGACGCTAGCTGTGGAGTCACGCCCCTTCTGGTGTCTTCTATAAGCTTCTCCAATCAGTGGGAGAAAGGCAATCACTATGGTTTCAAGGGCTCCCTCTACTGGATCGGCCTTTAGCTGCGGAGCCACGCCCCTTCCGGTGCGCATCACCGGCTCTGCCAATCAGCGGGATGAAAAGCACCTGAGCGCGCCGCCAGAAACCATGATGGTGTCCTCACCGGCCTGGAGGGTCTAGGTTTTCGCAGCCGGCCTGCCTCCGAGGGATGTTCAGGGACTGAGAGGCGCAGCGAGGCGGGTCCTCTGGTGATTTCGGGCGCTTCGCGAAGCCGGTTCGGGAGCCGCTGCAGTGCTGTTGGTACTCGTGTGCCGGGACGTGGCCGGCGGCGCGCTGTCGTGGAAGTCTTCCCTGGAGATGGAGCCTCCGTTTGTCAGACGAGATATTTGCTGGCGCCCAAAGAAAAAGGGGGTCTAAGCCCATCCCAGAAGCGAGCCGAGGCCTCCAAGAACCCTGACTCCTTTACATGTGTTGGTGCCATCTTAGTTGGCACACGATGGCGCGTCCTTACGGGGGCGCAGTAATGGGGTGACGCTGCCGTCTGGGGACACAGTGTGCGCGTCAGAGGTGGTCAGGTGCTGTGTCCTCTCTCTTGGGAACAATCAGGGGCCTCTGCTAGATCTGGAAGTGTCTGTCCTGCCATATGGAGCCTCGGCAGTTCCTGCCTGACATGGTGGATAGGGGTGGTTACATCTAACGGGGAAAAGCGTGTGACCTATGTTTTCAAAATTTGCAGGAGGGGAAGGGGATATAAAAAGTTAAGATCCTTATGTCCAAGTGCCAGTTCCCCATAATGTCTGTAATCCCTATGCACAGCAAACGTGTACTAGTAAAAAAAAGTCCCTGAAGTTGGGCAAGACTGTGGATACCCAGTCAGCTTAGGACCACCAGAAACAAATGTAAAACAAAAATCAGGTCTGTTGATCCACTGGTCTGAGCAGGATGCCCCAAAGACCATGGGGCACTTGACCAAGAAGGAAGAGACAGAAGGTTGTGGAAAAGTGAAGTTTATGTGGAATTTATTTATTTATTTATTGTACTGGAAATCAAACTCATGTGCTGCGACCCATGCATCTCCTGAGGTTCTTGGGGTGAAGGACCACAAGAGGATAAGAAAAATTTAAAAAAGACAAAGCTGGGGTCAGGTGGAGCCCTTATCCTGATGGGAGGAAAGGTACTGCTTACCAATGCAGCATATTTATTTATGTACTGGAAAGGATGACGTCAATTCCAACCCTTCTGCCCAGCAACCCATTGCTTGGATTGTCTAGGAGCTTTGTGTTTTTCTGGGTTGTAGCAACTTCACCTGGTTGACCCTGGGCACTCTTTGTTTTTTGGTAGGGTCATGTCTGGGTCTGTCCTAGGTCAATTTCCATCTTCAACAGCTCCCAACATAGCCCTCTTTTTTTTTTTTTTTTTGCGGCTCCGGGGATTGAACTCACAACCTCGCACCTGCCAGGGCAAGCGCTTAAGGCACGGAGCCAAACTCCCAGCCCTGGTTTTTTGAGGCAGGGTCGCACTATGTAGCTCAGGCTGGCCTTGTGCTCGCGTTGTAGCCCAAGCAGGCCTCGAACCCACAACGCTCCGCCTACCTCAGCCTCCCGAGTGCTGGGATTAAAGGCGTGCGCCACCACGGCCGGCTAACATAGCCCTCTTTGTTTTGTTGTTGAACAGGATGGGAGGTCAGTTGAAGGTAGAGGAGCTGTGTTGCAGAGCTCTGTAGATCTTTTAAGTATAGTCCAAAAATTTTAAGTTCTTGCATTCCCCTATTGAAGCCCGGTGCAGTCCATTAATCAATAACAGTAGTCAGCTACCAGTGAAGCTGGCAATTGTCAGAAGGTGTTAGTGATTTGAGTTTCTTTTATAACATACTACGTTAGCATTATTTTATATACCTGTAGTAGTTGAATGCTTTCTGCAGGATATTCAAGACCAAGTTAAGGTGAGACCTGTTTTAAAAACAGAGCCGGGCGTGGTGGCACACGCCTTTAATCCCAGCACTCCAGAAGCTGAGGTGGGAGGAGTGTTGTGAGTTCAAGGCCCACTTGGGCTACAATGTGAGTGCAAGGCCAGCCTAAGCTACATAGTGCAACCCGGCCTCAAAAAAACTAGGGCTGGGAGTTTGGCTCAGTGACTTAAGCACCTGTCTGACAGGTGCAAGGTTGTGAGTTCAATACCCGGTGCCACAAAAAATAAATAAATAAATAAATAAATAAATAAAAATAAAAACAATCAGTTTTTTGGTTCTTTATCAAGGTTGGTTAAGTTTCTTCAGGAAATGCCTTGAAACCATGCATAGCATCTCTTAGTTCTTGTCAGATTCAGCTGTTCAGATGAGCCATTGCTTGACCAAGTTGCTTTCTGTGAAAGCCTGAGAGATTTTTCACCAGGTGACTCTCCTTAGGCATGCCACACACTGATGATCACTTTCCTCTGTGGTCTCATAGTCTCCTGGATCAGAGGACCAGGGACTCGCTGAGTATCCAGTGTTGTAGCAGAGGTTCTCTAATGTCCTGGGTCCTCATTGACCTTAGAGGGCTAGAGCCAGAATATTGGCTATGCTCTTAGCACATGTATCTCTCTAATTGTTGTTCTCTGTATTGGGTGATAAACTATGTCCCCCCAAGTCCTCATATACTTTTGATGGGGCTGAGTCTGGCACTTGTTATTGGCTTGCTGTGTGGGAATGGGATTGGCAATGTGAGTGCTGCACCCACCCAGGGTGGAGCCGACATACAGTGTAAATGAGGCAGGTCTTCCTCTAGCTAGCTTCCATCTTCTCTCGCACACGCGCGCTCTCTTGTCTCTCTCTCTCACCAGCACGCCTGGTAGTTTGCGGCCGCCATGAAAAGCAGTCCAACCACACCACACTACCTTGGAGCCAACTGAGTATAGACTAAAACTCCCAAAATAAACCTTCCCTTCCTTAATTTTGGGTGTCAGGTATTCTGTCTTGGCAACGAGTAAAAAACAACTAAGACATTCTCTAAACCTCAGTTGTTGAGTATCCAAAAGAAAAGATTGTAAACAGTACAATGTAGTAGGGGTAGTAAGCATAACATTGTCATCTTATCTAAATATCAAAGAGAACATAAACTAGAACCATTATTTTTTATTTTATTTTATTTTTATTTTTTTGCGGCATTGGGGATTGAACTCACAACCTTGCACCTGCCAGGGCAGGCGCTTAAGCCACTGAGCCAAACTCCCGGCCCTGGTTTTTTTGAGGCAGGGTCGCACTCTGTTGCTCAGACCAGCCCTGCGCTCAACATTGTAGCCCAAGCTGGCCTTGAACTCACAACGCTCCTCCTACCTCAGCCTCCGGAGTGCTGGGATTAAAGGCGTGCACCACCACACCCGGGTAACCATTATTTTTTAACAACCATGGATGTTTTAACATTTGAATACCTGTAGAACATTAACAGTTACATATTTTACACAGAAAATTAGAAATCAAAACCATACTAATAACATAACAATCATGATGACTTTTTTTTAAACACACTTGAATTTGTATTTGTTAACATAGGTTACCCCCTTTTTGGTCAATCTCCCTATCTAATACATAAAAGCTTTTACCTAACTTACTGACCTTTAGTGGGATGTACATCTCATAAGTTTTTGTTAAAGGCAGAGGTCTGAATCTGAAAAGGCTGTCACCATAAACTATGTTTTACATTTTTTAAAACCTGTACATCTGGAGGCATAATACATAAATATACCATAAAGTTAATAACAATCTATCATAGCCATATGAAACCTTTGTATGGGCACTTTAAATCAAAAACCTTATTGTACTATTTCTTTTGATGATCAATGTGAACATATTACAATAATGTTTTATACAACTTTAGTTGGGGTGTCTCCCATAAGGCTATGGAGATCATTGGGGCCTCCAATCAATGAATAAGAGCTGGTTAAAAATATTACCAGGCAGCTGCTTTCTTATTCATCAAATGGAGTCCTGTCCAACAATCTCCCCCCAAAGGGATTTTGTTTACTTTTCTTAATTTTTTGATGACTTATGAAAAACTCAATAATAACATTTAACACCTTTTTTTTAATGAGAGACTCTCAAGTTCATAATAACTATATATTACATTTACACAACCAATTTTAGCATCATTTTGACTAACTGGGAACACAGGTAGAAGCATGCTTTTTACGTCTATTACCCAAATTAAACTTTGATTAAATGATCCAAAAATGTAAGAAAAGAGAAAAAAAAGGGTAAGCTCAAAATAAAAAGGAACAGCTGTTTACAGAATGGACACATGGACAAACATGGACAGACGATTTGTACAGATTCAAACAGACATAGAAACAGAGTTGTTGGTGTCTCTAAATTCCCGGGGCTATTTATCATGCCCCTTTGCTGAACTAGCTCACTTCTTACACCCTGTGTCCTTGGCGTTGGAACATCTGTCACCTCCAGCACCCCATACCCTCAGGGCGTTTCTTAGGTGCTCCATGCCACTTGGGCACTCCTGTACGGGCACTTGTGCTTTCGGCTCCACAGGTGTGAATGATCACTAGCTCAGCTGACTCCCAACAACACCTTAACAGACTGGACAAAGAGATACACAGGCAGACTGACAAACATCTTACACAATCAGAGTGCACTCAAACATATTCTAGCCAAATTGAATTGCACTAATTTTTACAATTGTAGAATTTGTAATTATAAATAGACTAGTTGGATTTATGGTAGGTCAATTAGCAGAGATCTCTTATAAAAGAATTTGGAAAGGACAAAATCTTATCTATAATTCATATGCTTATCACAGGACTTAGCATACACTTATCATCTATTTAGACGTTTGGTTTTATTTTTGTTACCATCTTCTGGGCACGTTGGGTCAGTTAAGATTGGTACCAGCTTCATCCTTTTCTATCCATTGTCGCGTGGTCTCCAAGGCATCACTGTCATAGGACTGAGCATCTGCTTCTTGAGAGGTGGAATCAGCTCCTTTTCTGGGTTTGAGTCCATGATACAGCTGGTCAGCACACTCTGTCACCCAGATAGGCCTTTTAGTATTTCCTGGAAAAACATAAGCATATCCTCGACCCCAAATTAGCACTGGACTGGGTGCTTTGATTGTCCAGTATGACGATCTTTCCAAAGGACTCTTTTTAGCCTTTATTTGATTGAATTACCTTTCTGCTGCGGTTGTTACATCTTTATTAGAATTTTAAAATTTTAAATGGTATATATGGTAATTTAAAAAAATTTAAATGGAAATCTATTATGAGGTGAAATCCCATTTTTGTTTTTTGAAATTTAAATCGTGAGCACATTTAACTATTTTTAGACCTGAAGATTATAAGGAATTTTTGTGGTAAGGTATAGAGAAAAAACTGCATTGTGTATTTAGGCACCTTAAGCTCTCTTGCCGTTATGACACACAGGTTGTGCTCCTGCTCTGGCCTCGAGGCCCTGCTGTTGTTGGGGATCCGAGCAACAGTGCAGTGTAAACTTTTGATGCATAAAGTGCATGCACACACGATGGGAAAAACCCAGGTGGCTCAGGCAGGCCAGAGCCGTGTCCCACTTCTCCAGAACCACGTCCTGCCTTCCCTGCCCTGGGCCGAGTGCTGCAGTGCTGCCGGCGGGGCAGCCATGGAAAGGCTTGGCAGGCCTGATGGAGTTCGCTCCTCAGCACTCGGAGGCAGGGCTGCAAACCTCAGCTCGGCAGCGCAGGTCCCGACTCACAAGCCAGGACGCCCCAGGGGAAGTTCTCTGTCTAAAAGCCCTTTAAATGCTTTTTAATTACCAATTTTAACTCAGGGTGAGCCTGCTTGATCTGTTGAACCCAACAGTATCAGAAATCCAAAACCCTTAGATACCCTTTATTTATTTACAGATTTTCCAGTTTTTGTCAAGGGAAGAATAACCAGTTAAGCAATATGAGAATCTGGGGAGATTTGAACCATGTTGTGAGTAGATTGAACCATAACCTTGATTTTCCCGGGAGATAAAACAAGCAACATCGTTTCTTCATCTCCCTTGTCTGGGCCAAACTCCGGGCTCGGTGGAGCTCTTTGGTTCCCTCCCCTGCTTGGGGGCCTGTGAGAAGTAGTGCGAGGAGCAGAAAGCATTGGTTTCTGCCTGGTAAATAATCCTTTAAAATCTGTAGCAGTCCAGCTAGATTTGTGGGTTTTGTTTGTTTGTTTATTTGTTTTTACCTAATCTTGCTCTAAACTGTTTTCACATTTCCGTCGAAGTATGTAAATTTACAATTCCTTCTTCTGGAAACAAACTCAAGAAATTTGGCAATTCAGTGTAGTGTCAGTGTATTGAAAACTAAAATTGACTTAAGAAAGCAAAAAAGACCTAAATAAACATAGAGTTATATTAATCACAAATTTGAATAAGTACCCCTGAAGTAAATAATTTTGGAAAACAATGGAGTTTGACAATTTGCACTACCAGATATCAAGACTCACTACAAAGCCATAGTGAGACAGTGATGTGCTGGAGTCAGCCGATTATCAGCTCGTGAAAGCCTAACGTTCAATTTTTTGAAATTTTAAAGGTTAGCTGTTTTCACACTGGTTATTCAAAATTGTCTTTTGTGAGAGTATTTTGTGAACAAAAATCAGCAAACCACAAATCAGGACCACATTACCCCCCAACCACTAGGAGCCTGTCGGGCCAAGCAGGGCCGGGCCATCTCGGGGAAGCTGTCTGAGCTGTAGCATCCCTACTCTTTGGCAGGGCTCTTGTAGGCCCCGCTGGAAGTTTTCTTCTGGAACAGGCAGGCCTTCCATATCAGTTTTAAATTTACATTGAGTGGCCCAATGATACCATTGTCTACACTTTGGACAGATGGTTGGAGGTTTTGTTGAAGGGACAGAGAGTGGCCGTGTGGCCCCCAAAGGTGCAGCAGCACAACTGTTGGCAAAATGCCCCCTCCCCCCACAATGAAAACAAGTAGCTTTGTTTTTTCTCTTTCCTT
>RJWM01023061.1:0-32716 GCA_004363535.1 Dasyprocta punctata | reverse complement strand
TCTGAATTCCGGATTCTGAAAACACAAAGTCTTCTTTTCCTGAACTAAAGACCAATAAGCAATGTAAATTAATAAATACATAAATAAATAAATACATAAATGATGATGGAATAAATGGTGACAGGAACTGGGAGAAGGGGGCAGAAAAGGCAGAGGGGCTAAAGAGATTAAACATGACCATGATGCATTATGTTATGAACCACTTCTCCAAAATAAACATCACTGTTCTGTATTACAATATGTACTAATAAAAAATGAAAAAATTTCAACTGATGGTGTGTTTAGGTACACAAAAGTCCACTTTCATTTTCTCCTATCTTGTTTCTAGGTCAATATTTTCTGCCCAGGTGTTTTTTATTTTGGGAACAAGGACAATAATTTCATCCTACAGAATTACTCTTTTCCGTCCTCTTTCCTGCAAAGCTTAGATGGTCATAGAGCAACTGTTCTCAAGTTCTATATTAAAGAGGAAATAAGGTAATTTAAGCTAAATCACTCTATAGTGTGAAGACTGATGGAAGTTTTTTTTGTTTTGTTTTTTGGCGATATTAATGCTTTAAATTTCCTCCTTCATGTAAATGCTAGACCAGTATTTCTAAATTTGTATTAGGAGTGCCATGTCCCTTTAGAAGGATACACATTTTCAAGGACTCCTAAAAACACATTTATGCACTCCCTAGGGTAGGAAGATAACGGATTCAGAAATACTCCTGTGCTTCACTGATTTTTGAAGGAGCAGGAAGAAGGAGTCTACTCAGATGGTGAGATGTATTGAAGTGTGGCTAGGGTGTTTTTACAAAAGAATTGGTACAACTCTGAAGCACAACATCATGCTTAGGAAGTGAAACACACACATACACACACAATTTTCAATCTTCCAGATTCTCTCATGTAAACTGTTATTTTAAAATATCTTTGAAATATTGAAAATGTAATAATTTTCAAATAGAGAAATGTCTTATTAGGAGTGCATCTGAGAATTTCTAGGCATATGTTTGTACCAAAATACAAATCAACTTTGAGCCTCGATTTGGTTCTTGGGAATTTAGTTCGTATTAAAGTGAAGTGAAACAAATAAACAGAAGAACCATAGCAATGTGTGCTCTGGTTAGGAAAGTCACCTGGGCCAGCTCTGGCTGGGGTTCTGAAAGCTAAGGGGTGGGGTCTCTGTGATTCCACAGATACTTCCCTCAAGTATTATAACTGCAGAATGAAACGATCCAGACCACTTCCTTGGTGACCAGGTCACTTATTCAATTGTCTTCTCACCATCTGTGTTCAGGACATGGTTCTAGGACCTTGAAATTCATCTCTTTGTGGGGGTTGCATTCCAGTAAGGGTGGGCCCATGGAAAGGAGGTTCAAAGGTGCTATGTACAACAAAGAAACTAAATATTTTGGAAAATGATGTGATTATGGTAATTATTTCTGACTGCTGGTAAAAGAACTCTGAGCGATGATATTTGAGTATAGACTGCGTGACAATTTTCTATCCCTTGAGCAATCAGAAAAAAAGAATGTTTCCGGGAGAGGGAATGGCAAAATAGCAAGTGCACAGGCATGAAAGGATTTAGCTTGTTCCAGAGAGAAAGAGAGAGAGAGAG
The DNA here is from genome assembly GCA_004363535.1 of Dasyprocta punctata. Lineage (NCBI taxonomy): Eukaryota > Metazoa > Chordata > Mammalia > Rodentia > Dasyproctidae > Dasyprocta > Dasyprocta punctata. The sequence continues at coordinate 31,113 of RJWM01023061.1, read as the reverse complement.
AGAGAGAGAGAGAGAGAGAGAGAGAGAGAGAGAGAGAATGCCAGTATAAATGACAGAAAAGGGAACTGGAGAGAGAGGCAAAAACTGGATTCCAGAGAACCTTATTGTCTCTGGTCATGAATCTCATAGTTATTGCAAATGCAGTGGAAAGCCATTGGAGAGTTTTAGGCAAGAGAGTGTCAAAGTTTACAATTTTAAAGTATGAACCTTATAATAAATTAAGTGTTTGTAAATCAGTGACTCCTCTAATAACTGTGTGGCTTGCATGGGAGAATATACTCCCAAACAACAGGACAGCCTTGCAGTTCTTGAAGCAGAGAAGCCAGGGGAGCCAAACTGGGCCGACAACTGTGACGAAGCAATGACTTCCACGGTTGAGCTACTTTCTCCATGTGCTTCTGAGATTCAAACCTCTCTCTCTCCCTCTCTCTCCCTCTCTCTCTCTCCCTCTCTCTCCCTCTCTCTCTCTCTGTCTCTCTTTCTGCCTCTCAGCATACACACTGCAGTTTCGCTGAAGTGTCAATGGGCTACCCACTTTCCTGTGATCTTCTGCTACAGTATTTCACTTTAGGAGAGTGTTAAGTATCTGCTTTATAAAGCTTTAGTCCTGCCCTCAAATTATCTTAATTCATTACCTTCTTGCTATGATAGTTTAATTGAGTGTAGGATATAAACCTAATTTATTTCACATTTTTGCTTTTAATACTTTTCAATTTCTTTATTGAAAAAGTAATTACTGAATTCTAATACAATAGCTGGAAATGACTTTCCTAATAACACATATTATCATGTCATCTTCAGCAGAAAATACTTCAAGGCGTCCTCAACTTTGGATTACTGAAAATGAGCTTAAAAGTGTAAAAACTGTTCATTGGTTATATCAATGTTATCCCTCTTATGTACTCATTTTTATTTTTAATGCTATTTATTTTTTATTCATTTTTAAATGCATTTTTGCCCGTGTTTTCGAGAGAAAAATTATGATGCATGTAAAAGAAAAAAAGTAAATACAGCTCAACACTGAGAAATAAGCATTATTAATATTTGTTGAAAATTTTTCCATCTATATTTTCTATGTTAATATATAAATATACAAGCAATTTTAATGATATTTTAATATTCTATTACTTTCTATAATTTGTGTGTAGTAGAATTATCAGATTGAACTATATAAAAGTGACTTTTATTTTTAAATCTTGGATGCTCAATATCAGTTACTTCAATGTGGCTCAGTCTAATAGTGTGTGTGTATGTGTATATAAATATATATATATATATACACACAAAATTTGTATATTTTCCTAACCTTTTTATATGATAAGTTCTCAATAGTGTGATTTTACATAAAGAAAAGAGTATGCACATTTCTAATATATGTAAAATATTTCCAAATATTGTCTCATGAGCTTTTAATGCACTGGTATTATATGTAGTTGTTCATATTCTCAGCAATACTAGATATTATTCTTTCAGTTTTAAACAACCTTATAGTTCAGTGTCTCCAATCTTTTTGGTAGCAAGGACCAGTTTTATGGGAGACAATTTTTTACTGAAGGTGGTTTGGGGATAATTTTAGTATATTATTTTATTGTGCATTTTATTTCTGTAATTATACATTTGATATACAATAAAATAATTATACAACTCACGATAATGTAAAATTGGTAGGACCCCTGAGCTAGTTTTCCTGCAATTAGACAGTCCCATCTGGGAATGATAGGAGACAAAGACACATAAAGTATGTTGCTTCTGTCCAATCTGTTTTAGTTGCTGTCATGACAGAAAACCCTGCTTCATAAAAACAGGACATTAGAAATAGAAACTGGCTTTTTTATTCTATGAAAAGATAAAACAAAGTTTTGTAACAAAACAATAAAAATAATATTTAATATATGTGTATCACTATCTTCAAAGTAGTCAAAGATAGACCAAAAAGATTCATATGAAGAAAAAATAAACAAATAATAAACACACTTTTAAGGCCACCAGCATTTGCAATCTCAGGCAGTGGACAAATTTGAATCACCTGGCTTATTCACAAGTGAGCTGCAGATCCATTCCTTCCCAGTGTGGGGACCTTTTGTGTCTGGGAAGTAATGTTCATGATTTTGAATGTTGAAATCAGTGATCATGTGCCAGCTGGGATAAAGAATGTCCTGACTCAATGTCCTACAAAATCTGTGCTAAGATTTGCATCATGTGGAAAATTCCAGTGTTCACCTGTTGCCTCAGTAGTTGGATTTGAGTGCAGCCACTTTCTCTGCCAATTTAAACACAGTCGTCATTGTCTCCTGAGTGCAAAGCTTGAGTTCGTTGACCAGGGTGAATATGTTACAAGAGATAGCAAGCGTTGTGACCCAATTTGTATCACTAAATTGTGCTGTCAGGGGTGACCATTTTTCAAAAGAAATCTTTAGAGCAGTCCTTATAACTCAAAAACTCTACTTTTAGAAATCTCTCTCACTTCTGTGTACAAGAGAAGACATGTGTGTGCTGTGTCCTTCTCCTTACAGAGCTATCTGGACAGATCAAAAATAGAGGCATGTACTTTAATGTGACTGATAATTTTAATCACATGCTGCAAAAACATTTTTAAGTCCATGTGTTGTTTTTCAATTAGCTAACCTTTCTCTATAGATGACACAGTACATAGACTCACATTCAGAAATGACCTCTTCCATTAAAGTAGGAAAACCAGAAAACCTGCCAGTCACAGAAGGTTTATATTATATGCAATATATATAATATACATAGTATACAGTGTATAGCATATCATATATAATGTATAAAATGCAACATATAATATCATATCTAGAGAAATAGACAGACAGGGAGACAGAGAGACACAGAGAGTGAGAGAGACCAAAATTCAGTTTTACTGATATGTAATAATTCAAAGACATGAATAGTCTTGTGGTGGGTGGCAACAAAAGCACACATAACATACCTTAATGCACATTCTCCTGAAAAATATATTGCACAAAAGTATTATTGCCTTTTTGTCAATGTCAGTAGACTACTCAACCTGGATTGCAGAAGGCAATGACTCATTAATCCTCTGTAAGAATGATGGTGCCTCAATATCCTCTGCTATTTCATCAACTCATGTAGTCATGGTGCGAGTCAAAGGAGGAACATGGGCCACTTTTTGCTCCGCAGCCTCTCCAGTTGCCCTGATCAGAAAGTAGGGTCAGCTCTCCAGTAATAATAAAATGATTGTTAACATGAACAATGCACTTACCCACTAAGACTAATGCTCTCAGTAAAGACAAATTTGATAAACTGGTGATCTTCAATGATGGCCTGTTCTTTATGTTCAATTTCATTCTTTTGAGAAAGTTCAAGCCTTCTCTTTTAATGCAGGATGCTTGGTCTCCATGTGGTGAAAATTTCCTTACCACATACTGTACAGAGTCACCACACATTGTACAAAGAGGGCTTGGAAGATGTGAATCACTAGTGAACCTATCCTTTAAACTTGTAGTATTTTCTTTTACATGTAGTTTTCTTTTTACTTGCAGTATTAAAGTCTTTTGTCTTACTTTCCCCCTTTTCAATGAAACTCTCCAGTGACATTATCTTTTCGATCATTTTGGCTAGGTTTAGCTTGTGAACTTACCAAAAGTGTAACTGAGGCAAGCAAATAGGTAAGTAAGAGATGAGACAGAAATGACACATAAACTAATGGGTGGCTCACCTAAGAATTAAGGTAGGTGGCAGGTTCTGACATAAAGCTGGCCACCAGATGCAGCTATGTAACTTGAGTGTGTCAATTGACATGCCTACCAAGTAAGCAACTGACTTATTCAGAGAAACACAGGCTGTGATGATATCTATGGAGGTGAAATGCAATTGGATGCCTGTGGTGCTTTGGTGTTTCACGAGCATCACAGATCTAGGGTCAGGGGTCTGATCATAGGTTCAGAGGATATCACTAAGCAATGTGTCATCTGCAGCCATTGTTGATCCCCTATGATCTTGTTTTGAGGTCCTATATTGTTTCCATTGTTTTGTTGGGTTGCGTTTTATTCTCTTTTGTTTTGTTTGATTATGTTAAATCCCATGACAGGAGAAGCTATTTCAAGAATAGCAAGATATATTATGGTAGCAATCCTGGATTTACTATTGACTTGTTTTGAAGTGCTTTATCACATTCATTGTTCTGTTTCTGTTGTTTCTATTCTATTCTGTTCTGTTTGATTTTTACTATGTCTGAAGTTATCTACAGCTATTTTGAAGACATTGAAAGGCATTATGGTAATTATTGTTGATTTCATCATGTTTTGAAGTCTCTTACACTGTTGTTTTGATTGGTTTTGTTTTATTAAATACTCTTTTAAATAAATAAATAAAATAGAATAAAATAAAATAAAAAGAAGTGGAGGTTACACAGCACTGTGAGCAGTGGGGAGGGGGTATGGATTCAAAGGAAGCCTCCTGACTCCTCTGCCCCTGCTCATCTCCTGCTTGTTAGTTGAATTTGGTTACTCCTGCCACAGATAGAAGACAAACTCACGTTCATTCTTCATTTACTTGACTTGCCAACCTGAAGAGTAGAGCACTTGTTCTAACACAATATCCCTGCCCTGGCCCTTTATTCTTTTCATTGACAGCACCTTTCCACAGGATGCAGTGGGTCCATGTACTTCCTTCTAAGAGCAAAATATTTCTGGTCAGGGTTAAGCCTAAGGCTAAGAAAATGGGCTAAGAAGAAGGTACCACACTGGGGTGATAAGATAAATTACTGGAATCTGAGGGGTTCACTATTATATCTGTAGAAAATTTGATAGAGCTTAAGGGTCACTGAGATCAAGCAACCCACTGCAGACTTTTATCCAAAATTCCCTCAGAGAATATATGGGAAGAGAATCTGCCACAGACTAATACATTACAATATCTGGGTTAATGTCCATGAAATATAAATATCTAAGTGTAGCTTTTGTGAAAAACCTGTAAATACTCATGGTTCCTCTCACATAAACAGGACGGTGACTTGCAATGGAGAATACATGATAAATTCTAGAACTGTCAGGGTCTTCCCTAGTCAAAGTGTGATTTAAGGATTAGCAGCTTGTTAGAAATCTGCAGAATATCACAGCACAAACCAGACACACTGATTTAGAATCTGCCTTTTATAAATATCTATAGGAGATAAATATGCAGGTGGAAGTTTAAGAAACTCTGATTTAGGAAATGAAATTTGAAGCCGGGCGTGGTGGCGCAGGCCTTTAATCCCAGCACTCTGGAGGCTGAGGTAGGAGGAGCGTTGTGAGTTCAAGGCCAGCTTGGGCTACAACACAAGCGCAAGGCCGGTCTCAGCTACATAGTGCGACCCTGCCTCAAAAACCCAGGGCTGGGAGTTTGGCTCAGTGGCTTGAGAGACTGTTTGGCAGGTGCAAGGTTGTGAGTTCAATCTCTGGTACTGAAAAAAAAAAAAAAAGGAAATGAAATTTGCAGAATCTAGTGTTAGGTAAGATACGAAACATTAAAGAGAAGATAGGAAAATAAACCGTGTCCATTTTCCTGAGAAATATATGCATTGATTAATAAATAGTGCATAAGCAGGTAGAGATGAGATGTTAAATAATGACTCGTGGAAGTGTGAAGTACAACAAATGACCATGCGTTTTTACTCTTTGTGATACAGGCTTCCTGAGAATAATGGGCACAGGTGACTTTATTAGATTGTCTTTGATACATTCAGAAGTGTTTAATGTTCTTGATGCCATTAAATTGGACAGGACGTGTGAACGCCTGCCACGATGGCTGGCACACGCTATGCAGGCCACTGCTCTCAACTACGATTATGACTATTATTGGTGTCATCATCTTCGTATTTTTGTCTAGTAAGTGGACTATTAAAGGAAACTGTAGATATTAGGGAACAATACTGTGCTGATAAGCGTGTGGTATGACTACATACGGCTACTTTAATTACTAAAAGAAAAAAAATGAAGAGAAAAAGCTGTTACTTTTAAAAAGCTCAGCAACACAATATCCCACATCAGCACTTAGAGGATGTGCTGGCAATTAAAGTCATGGTGTGGAATTCCTGACTGCTCAGCGTTTGTAAATTGAAGGAATAATAAATAGCATAGAAAGGAAAATGGTTACTTCTTCAAACACGCATAGAAACAAACATCTAATTTTTCTGTTATGCTTGTTTAATTATGTAATTTACTGTAACATATATTTGTAAGACAAGAGTATAGCTACAATGATGCTCTTTTTCTCTTAAATCATTTTAAGAATATTAATTTATACTGCACAAAGGGACTTACTGATGCTCAGTAACAATGCTGGTGATTGAAATTTTCAGAAAAAAAGCTTAAGTATGAGTGTAGCATACAAAAAACAGAGTATGTTTAAGAAGAATGAAGCCAGCAAACACTGTCCTGGTAGGGCTGAGTCCTCAGTCCCAAGCCCTGAGCCTACCAAGATGTAAACACGAGTGTGAGGATACCCTGAACAGGAGCACAATTTTGTCCACAGGACCTGGCCTCTCTGAGATGATTCCACCTCTGAATAAAGAAGTTGATGCCGGGTATCGTACAGATCACCTCACAAACAGTGAAGTTCAGTATTGTCATGTTGTGTTCCATGCACAGGGTACGGACAAAGCCAGCCTTCAACTGGTCTGGCCCCTGAAGCAACTTGGAAGCCTTGATCAAGTGAACCGGTTTGCAGTCTAATAAACATATAAATAATAGAGTAAGCGAGGAAATAGGGCTGACCTTGGCACTCAGGAGCTGTGGCGAGTGGGGAATGTCAGCTTTGGGTGCCCACTGATTTTCACCCTTGAGTTGCTCTTTTACTCTACTTGGACTTCCAAATAGCAGTTAGCTTTAAAATAGGTTTTTTCTCAAAATAAATAAATAAAAATAAATAAATAAATAAATATTTAAAAAAAGAAACAAAAGAAAAAAAAAGAAGGAAAAAAGAAAAAAAAAGCTTTAATACCTATTTCGATATCTTATCCAAGAAAATATTCCAAGTCCTCTCTGCTCCTGAGAATGCCCATGATCTTTCTTCACTGAGGAAAAGCGGATGACTTTAGGTTACTGAGTGAACATTACGTCTTGGGATTCTGGCAACTGAATATAATCAACAACATGGAGTAGAAAAGGACAATGAGTATCCACATGGAGGATATTATATGCTATAATATACAAGTGGACATAGGTGGTGAGCATATTTAATGGTAAAATTCCAAAGTATTTCCCATTATAGTTGTTATTTTTGAAAGCCCCAAAACAATTCATCTGACAAAATGCTGAATATTTCAGCATTCTAAGTAGGACCTCATATTATTGAATTAACATTTTCACATTTCATCCAGTTTTTGATGACACTCTATTGTGTCTTCAAGTCATCATACCTCTGTTCATTTCACTCTGAGATACAAGTTTTAGGCAAAAGAACAACAAAAAACCCCACAAAAATTGACATTTTTAAGTTGCTCTAAACTATCTCCTTCACAGTTTAGATATTGGTTTCAGTAGATATCAAGATCTATTTCGGCTTATGTTTTTAAGTCACGTATCGCGAAAGAAAAACTAACATTAGAAAAAACCTGAACACACATATTTCAATTCTTTAGCTTACTTCATCTCTATGGGACTATATCAACCTACATTTGAATTTGATGCATATTAAATAATATGGACTTTAGAATGTATGATGATGGAGATTGTGAGATAATTCTTACATTATTTCAAAACTATAATCTCTATTTAAATTGTGCCCACTTTCAAAAGAGGCATGATCAAATTAACTCAGAAACCACAAAATTTCTTTCTGAGATTCTTCATCTCTACACAAAATCAGATGATCCCAAATTGGAACTAGATAAAACTATTGTTCAGAAAAGAGTTGACATAGCAGGCCTGAAGCTGTCAAGACCCTTGCAAGGTTGCCCAGGGTTAATAATTGGGAATATGTGTTTAGGAAAGATTCCTACTATAGTCTGGTAAAAATGCTGTAATGTTTATGTAAACCAAATGATACCCTCTGAATAATTTCCTTTTGGGGTTTGAGAAATCTAGTATACAAAACATCTGGATGCAGAAGAAACTGTCTATAAATTCCTGAGTTCTGAGTCTCAAATATGAACTTTTCTATTAGATGACATTTCATACATGTTCTCACAATAAATTGCTGGCAGAATTAAGTGTACCTTATGCAAATTAAGAAGATTTAAATGTTTGTACCTGGTTTCTTCTGGATTTTAATCCATGTTCTTCCCCTTTCTGATTTTGCTTTTATTATGGTTTGAATATTGTTTAAGTTTGTTCCCCAAAGGTTCATCTTTTAGAGAGTTGGTCCCCAGTGTGGAGTGTTGAGGAAATGTGGAACTTTTAAGAAGCATAACCAATGGGAGGCACTTGGGCCAACTGAGAATGTGCCATGGAAGAGACTGAGTGGCCACAATCTCTGTCTGGCTTCCTAACTATCAACAGATCGTTTGCTTTCTTGGCAATGCCCGCCATGATGAAATCTGCCATTACACATCATCAGTTACCAAGTTGATGGGGTGTTCTAATCCTGGGTTTTCAGCCTCCAAAATTGTGAGCTAAATAAGCTTGATTTCTTTATAAAGTAGGCTGCCTCAGGTACATCATTAGACTGATGAAAATTGGATTGATACACTTTTCATCCCTCACAAGAATAAATCATAGCTCTGAGTACAACTGTGCGCTGGATCTTTTCATACTCACTGGATAAACATTAGACTTGGGTGTGGTCATGGAAACAACCTTTGCAATTATATTACTGTGGGTTTTTAAATATTCAATTGGAAGCGAATACTAATCAATTGCCAACTATGTGTCAGATCTGTTATGGCAACTGGGGATATAGCAGTATTTAAAACACATAATTCCTCACAAAACTAAAAGATGTCATTTTATTTTGGTCCAGCTTGGTCATTAACAAATTGCAACTAAATCAGTAAATTAATAGGATGATTTAAAAAATATTTTTCACATGATACCTGCATAGCCAATGTATGGACACAAAATTATGTTCATTTCCTCATTATTCATTTATTTTTTATTTTAAACAAAAGAAAACTAAAAAAACAAAGCAAAACAATTCCACAACCAGCCAATAAGAGAGTAACAATCATCAGCACATTGCATATTATTATATTCACAGAAATTATTTAGGATAAAAGACATAGACATGAAAAATTATCCAAAAAATTATTAGCACAAAACTTTTGCCTCAATAAATCAAGAGAAACCAGCTATATGACTATCTTTTTTGTTATGATTGCTTTATTATTTTTCAAATAAACATTTTGCATTAAAAATGAAATCTGAAGATGACCCTGAGAAAACTACTTTTCACTAAAAATTCTTTTTCTTTAACAGTCTTAACTAATTTTTTATATACATAGATTTTGTTTCAGTTTATCACACAAGTGCAACAATGCAATGGTTACATATGTGTGACTTATTTAGTTCTTTGAGAGGTATGTCTTCAGCACTCATCCATTTAAGAGTGAAAATGTCTAGTTTATCATTCTTTATAGCTGAGTAGTACTCCATTATATAGAAATATTTATTTCTTCATTTTTTTTTGCTTATAATTTATGACCAAACTATGCAATTTTGCCTGGACTGTTTTGTGATCATTTTCCAATGCTTCAACTCTCTGGCAAATTCAAGCAAAACACAAATTATCATTTTCTTTATCATTTTGTCCTAAGTTTGCTGAGTCTACTCTCTGTGGACAATGTACAGTATACTTCAATCTAGAATGCCTCCCCCCACCAAAAAAAAATTGTATGTATTCTCAGATGGGGCTTTCAGAAGGGGATTCCATCTTGGGGATGCTGTCCTCATCAATGGATTAATCCACTGACTGACAAAAGCTAAATGTGCTATTAGGAGGTGGGGCTCAGTGGAAAGAGGTGGGTCACTAAGGGTGTGACCCGGAAGGTGTATTTCCCACCCTGTCTCCTCCCGTGGTTCTCTGCTTCTTGAGTGCCCTAACATGAGCAACCTTTCCCCCACCAGAATCCTCCATCTTTCCCTTTCTGCCTTGGAGCCAACAGACTATGGACTGAATCCTCTAAAAGCCATGAGCCAAAATGAAACTCCATTTTAGCTTATGGATGTTCAGTATTATGCTTCAGCAATGAGAAAGTGGCTAAGACAATGTGCTTCAGAAACATTTAATCATTTGTAAGTCCTTCCAATGAACTAAAATCATTGCTGCATTTCTACCTTTGAGCTTTACTTTTTATCTCACAATCACATGTTTGTATGATATTCTACTTTTTGGATCTTTCTAAGGTTAAATATTTTACCTAGGGTTTTGACATGACTTGTGCATGACTGATAATTCTACTTTTTGGTCAGACTGTAACATTTTTTTCCAGTTGCTGAGACTTAACTAAATCATATATCTGAAGCAAGGTGGAATGCTTAGAGTACTCATTATTTCAATCACACAGAATTGAAGGGAAACTACCAACATTTGATTTTCATGAAAGAGGAGGAAAAGTTTTGTGGTCATTCTCACATGAATTTCACACCCCTCAGAGATTCATAGATGGCTTCTTGCTTGCTTGCATTCTCTTTGACCAACCATGGTTTTAGGTTGAGAGAACAAGGGAAGGGAGTGAATAAAAAGACATTTGGGGACTGAAGATATAAAGAGGGAATGTAGCCTTTTTTATGACTGTCAAAATGATTTGGAAAAGTTTCCTACCCAATTAATGGAAAAAGTACATTATTGTCAAGAATAGTCTATTTTCCATTCTAGTGATAAATCTCCCAACAAATACTATAGTTTCAACTACTGCGTTCCTTTTCTGGTAATTCCATGTTATTGCATGAGAGATAAGATGAATATATTTTAGGGCAGGCCCTACATAGCAAACAGTGCATTACTAGGATATATTTATAAACATATATACAGTCCTAAATAAAGTTATGGATGTTAATTATCTTTTGATTGGTATTGGTAACCATTGTTTGGCATCAGAATGATAAAAGGGATTAATATGTCAAAGAGCAGTAGTGCAATCTCCAAATTCATTGCATTATGTAGTGGTAATTATTATTTTTTTGCTGTAGCAGGCTTGGAGTATTTTCATACATCCTTCAGTCATCTATCTTTCACTTGCCTGTCATGGTTTAAAAATTTTATTTTAAATTTATTTGTCACAACTTGTGCCAGTTTATATAATTTAATAAAAATAGAATAAAAGTGAGGTAGAATTTTCTTCTCATTAATAAGGAAATCTATATCCATAATTATGAGTAAAATGATGGCATGATAGTGAATAGAGCTCTCAATTTGATGTTTTTCTTCTATTCTTCTATGCGCAAAAAAATAGTACATTGCTCTAAATTTGTAAGAATTGCATTATATGCCTGTTGTAGACATTCTGCATACACACCTTGATATGAGTATTTTTCTCCTTGAATTTAGGAAAAATTGTGCTGGATTTTACAAATAACTGATTCCCATGTACGAGTTATGGATTTCTTTATGAATATTTATTATCTAAAATCTAAACAATTTAAATTGCAATTCTACTGCCAGCTTAAAAAAATGTCTGTTTTAAGGTGTCACTATGAACCACATAGTGGAAGTGATCTAAAAATTAATAATCTTCTCTTGGCCAGAAGCTCTGGTGCAGGGAGGAATAGCAGAGGTTTGACTGGTTTGGTTATCAAGAGCTACAGAAAAAGCTGCGGAGCTAACCAGTTTAGAAACCTAAAAGGATAAAATAGAGTGAAAAACAAAAGCATGCCAAAATGACTTGGTAACCCCAACCTGCACCTCCCACCCAAAAAATCCCAAACTGGTAACAGACCCCAGGCTCCTAGTAAATATTGGTCTTAAGATTAACATAACTACAGTGCTATGGTCTCCACTTCTTTTCCAGAGGTCCTATGGCCAAAAAGTTGCTTCTGAATTCACTGTCTAAAATGTGGTAATCTTGCCATGCTTACTAGAATCCTGGACTCTGCTTAGCCCTGACTGTCTTGTGAGGTTGATACTGTATTGGCAAGAATCAGAGTTTCTAAGTTTCAAATTAGTTTTACCATTTACTCCCTGGGTGATTTCTAGCAAGTTCCTGAATTATTGTGATCTTCCATTGTATTTTTAAGTGACTGCAAACATCCTCAGGTAATGTTGCAAAATTTAAGAATATCTCTGTCACAAATTAAGGAATCACCAAATAAATAAACATTAAAGTGTCAAAGGAACACAGAAAACCACTTGAGAGAGTTCCCAAAGAGCAAAACTGGACTAACCACAGCAAGAATATAGATAACGTGTATACTAGTTTATAATCTAAAGTATAAAATATATATGCATGAGACCATATACCTAAAAATAAATGATTAAATAAAAATGGGAGGAAAAAAAAGTCATCCTTACAGAAGAATTCTAAAAAGCAACATAAAGCGATACTATTTCCTCTATTACCATGAAGAGTCTACCAGTTCCTATGACTTATTCTTCCTCATTGAATGGATTCTGGACTTATGTCTCACTTTAAAAACTATGCTGTGAATAGCGGAGAAGAGGTATTTATGCAATGCAGAATTTGGATAAATACTAACTACCTTAGCTAAAGAGAAAATGCCGGACATCATCAATAAAATTCAGGTTAATAAGTATGCCATTTTACTCTTTGCCTTTGGGAGTGCCTCCAAAATGCATAACTTCAGTTTAACGACTCAAGAGAAGGAACTTTGCTTTTGGGATTCACCCTTAAATCCATAACCTCAGCTTAATCATAAAAAAGCATTAGCTAAGCCCAAATAAGTGAAACGTGTACAAAATATTTTATTAACATTTTGGAATCTCTTGGGGTCTTAAAAAATAAGGCAAGACTGAAAACGTGTCATAGGCCACTGGAAACTAAAGAGAAACGTTGAGGAAATGTAGTGTGGGGCCCCAGATGGAATCCTAGAACTATGGTTGGTACCGGGGCGGGTAGTTAGAGATATTAGTGGAAAAACTAGTGTAATATCAATGAAGTCTGAAGTGTAAAGTAATGGAAAGATGTTGGTTACATCATTTTCAAAATGTATTATGGTAATGCTAACACAAGGAAAAAATTGGGTGATAAGCAGAAAATTTCTGTTTTACTTTTGAAAGTTTTCTATAAGTCTAAAATTATCTCCAAATAAAAAAGGAATTTATTAGAGTGGAGGGAAAGGAGAGCAAGATAACAGCTGAATAAGAGGCACCAATGCTTGTTTCCCCACAGATGCATCAAACTAAATAGCTATTTATGTGCCAAGCTTCATTGGAATTAAGGGAGCTAGGTTAAAGAACATTGTGACTGGTTTTAGCATAATAAGGAGTAAAGAAAAAAGTGAAGAAGGAAGCAAAAATAATAGCTACTTGTACCACACTCTCCTGATTCCAAGTAGCTTGGACATTTCCTATTTTGGTAAGGGGAAATGAGTTAATTCCAGACTTTAGACTAGAAACACAATACCAGGTTCCCATGGTGAAACCCAGGGTCAACAGAACCCTTTGACCACTTCACTGAGGATTATACCCCTGCACTGGTCAGCTGAAGCTGATAAGAGGCTAAGTGACTGCTCCTATCACCTCTCTCATCAAACCTTGTGGCCAAAGGGGAAGGCAAGACTCTTCCTTCTAGGGAGCAGGGCACAAAAGCTAACCTGGGACTTTGCCTTCAGACCTAGTAACATTCAAAAGCCAAATGCCCCTGTAGATTCCAGATAGGAGTTCATGGACATAGACTTTAAATCTGACCTGGCTTCAGGTGCACTCCCACAGGACACAGTCAATTCATGCTTTGCGTGGTTACCAGCCTTCAAGGGTCCACCTGAGACTGTGACGGCTTCTGGGGCTGTGAGAGCAGTCACAAGTCAGCTCAGAATCAGCCGTGGCAACCAAAGGACTGTGTACTGTTTCCACCCTCCATCACTACTGCAGCCTTGGGCAGAACATCTACTGCCAGTCCACTCTTCTCCTGCACTGGTGTAAAATAGATATGTGCACACGAGTAGGATGGACTCGTGTTTTGGTCTATATCACCAGACACTGTGACATGGGTCTAGGTGCCCACCTGAGACTATGGATTCTTATGGTTGTGCAGATGAGGTACAAACATACTTAGTGTCAGCTTTAGTCGCTAAAAGAGTTCATTCACCAATAATGTCCTAACCTAAGACAGAATAGCATGGAGTAAGACTATTCATTGGGGGCAGTGCAAGGTAGCAATTGCAGTGCTTTACCTTGGGACTCGGTAGCAAGCTGATGAATCATAACACTGGGAAAATCCTAATAGTTTCTACTCCCTGGTCAGGGCCTTAGAATACAGCCTCTGGAACAGCCCTGGTGCCACACGCAGACATACAGCCCAGTTTATAGGACTTCTGTTCTGGATAGTATCACTTGCGGATAGTTGTAACTGTCATAGGCCACAAGTTTATCTCAGGAAAAGATGGCCTATAGCAGTGTAGGCTTTGGTTCTATCCAAGTAGTATGCTAGTATTAGTGGGCTGTCGATTTAGAGTGTGAAACATAGTTGCACTATTGGTGGCTACAGGTATAGTGTAGGAACTGGGCCTGTTCCCTCCTCAGAAATACACTCAGCGCCAGGTAGCGTTTCCTAGTGCTCAGTCATAGACTGATGGTTGCGGACAAGGTATCTAGACCAGAAATGGGCCTCAGGGAGAGGCTCGGGGTACAATTCATCCTTTTTAGCTACTCTGCAGTTAATCTAAACAATACACAAACTGCAGATTTTTGACAAATCTGGACTTGAATCGCTCTCTAGGGCTGAAATAGTGGCTACACACATACAGTGGACTCCCTGGAAATTTGGATTTAAGTTTTCCTCTGTTTCTGAAATACAAGTAACTACAGGCATCAAGAAAGTAAGTGGCCTGCTTAGAATTTCTGGAAAGACAAGAGCAAACAAAGCCAAATTCGGAAGACTGGAGTAAATTCTTAATTGTTTCGTGGCCAGACATTGTTGCACATCAACTGGTGTCAATAACTTTCAGAGAACTATGATCTCACCTACTGGTCAAAGTAAGCCAAGAGGCAGCTGTATCGTGACCAGTATGTGTGTACTACTGGATGGAATAACTACAATTGCGTTTTAAGTAAGTTTAATGAACTCAAAAAATGCAGAAAAGAAATCTAAAAGATTTGCAGAACTAAAAAAGATACAAGCAGAAGTACTTAAATTGAAACATACACTAAATGAAACAAAACTGGAGGAAGACATCAATAGCAGAATAGATCAAACAGAAATATAATTGGTGACGAATCACTGAAGCAATTGAAGATTAAAAAAAGAAGTTTCTCAAGGCAGCAAAACAAGAAAAGTAGCACAAGGGTATCCCGATTTGCTTGACAGCAGACTGCTTACCAGAAACCTTGTAGGCTAGAAGAATGGCATAAAATTTCCAAAATACCAAAAGGGAGAAAAGTCAGATAATATTCTACCCAGAAAATCTGTCCTTTAGAAATGAAGAAGCAAAGACATCTCCGTACATTTAAAAGCTGAGAAAATTTATCTCTACCAGACCTGACCCCAAGAAATGGTGAAAGAAATTCTTCAAACTGACAAAGATATTAATGAGAAGGAAAAAGATCTAAGACAGTACACAATTCACTATTAAATTAACTATACAGACAAATTCAGAATACTATAGTGTTCTAAATATGCAAACTATTCTGCATTTTTAGGACAAAGACTGAAAAGTGAAACAATTAAAATGATGAGAATTATGTTAGTATATTAAGATAAAGAAGATGTAAAATGGGCACCGAACTTCAAAATGTGAGGAGGAAAGAGTACAGCAGTGCAGTTTTCATTAGTATGCTGAGAAATAGATGTCACTAACGGGGTGAGCGATCCCTACAATGAAAACTGTAAAACATTGATGAAATTGAAGAGAATGCAAAAACAGGACAAAATATCACATCTGTGGATTAGAAGAATTAGTACGGTTGAAATATTCATGCTGCCAGAAGAATCTACAGGCTTAATGAAATCTCTGTCAAAATACTAATGTCATTCACATTATAGTATAATAAAAAACGTTATTAAAATTTATACAGAAATCACAAAAACTCCAAATAGTCAAAGAAATATCCAGGAAAAAGAGTAAAGCAAAGACATTGTAGTGACTGATTTTAAAATATACTATAAAAGTGAAGTTATCTAAATGATATGGTATTGGCATAAAAACAAATATGAAGAGTGATGAAACAGAATAGAGAGACAAGTAAACTGAAACAGTCACAAACAGATGATTTTTGACAAAGTGCTAAGAAAAAAGTATTGAAGAAAGGGCAGTCTTTTCAGTAAATAGCACTGGGAAATTAGTTATCTACTTGTAGAATAATTCACCTAGATCTCTGTTCCACAGTAGTGACAAAAAGCAACTTAAAATGAATTAAAAAATTAAATGTAAGATCTAAAAGTAAGAAACTAGTAGAATAAAATGTAAGCGAACTTCTTCAGGACACTGTACTTGACAAAGAAATTTTGGAGAAGACCACAAAATCACAGGAAACAAAGGCAAAAAAAGGTGATTCTTGGGATCATATCAAAGTAAAAATACTGCGTAACAAAGGAACCGATCACAAGAGCAAAGAGATAAACTACAAAAAAGGAGAATATTTGCTATGTGCAGATCTGACAAAGGGTTAATAGGTAGGGTATATAAGGCAGTTGAAAAACACAATCACTTAAAAAAAATTGAGTGTGGTGGCCCACCTCTGTAACCTCAGCACTCTGGGAGACTGACGTGGGAAGATTCTAAATTTAAACCCAGCATGTAAAACTTACTGATTTATCAAGATGCTTCCCACCCAGCCCCCAAAAAATAAAATAAAAAGGACTGGGGGTGTGGTAAAGGGCAAAGGCCTTGTATTCTGTTTCCAGTAACACACACACACACACACACACACACACACACACAATTTGAAACTTCTCTGATTTTAAAATGTGCAAATGATTTGAATACACTTCTCAAAAAAGACATACAAATGGTGAACCGGTGTACGTAAAAAGCATAAGTACACTCTATCTCTAGGAAATATCAGTCAAAACCACAGAGATAGCACTTCACTTTTTAAGAAGTATTATCATTACAAAAAAAGAAAACAAGTGCTGAAAAGAATGTGCTGAAAAGGGAACCACTGAACACTCTATGGAAATTTAAACTAGAACAGTTATTGTAAAAACCAGTATGGAGGTTTCTTAAAAAAAAAAAAATAGAACTACCACTGATCCAGCAAACTCACTTTGGATATAGACCCAAAGAAAATGAAATCAGAGTGCTGAAAAGACATTTACAATCATATATGTATTGTAGCAGTGTTCCAGTATCCAAGACATGGAGACAACGTAAGTGTCCATCAGTTGATGAATGGACACAAAATTATATGGTACACATAGACAATGGAACACTATTCAGGCATAAAAAGGAATGAAACCCTGTAATTCGCAACAACCTGGTTAGAACTGGAAGTCATTATGCTAAGTGAAATAATTTAGGCATGGTAAACCAATAGTCCCTGATCTTACTTACTCGTGGACTCCAAAAATGTTCACCCCATAGCACAGAACAAAATGCTTGTTACCAGAGGCTGGGAGAATAGGAGGGGGAAATGGGGAAAGGTTGAAAGAAGAATTGTAATTAAATAGGTAAATGAAGCTCTCATGTGCTATTATATAGTAGGATGATTATAGACAACAATGATATATACATATATATTTCAAAAAGTTAGATGAAAAGATTTTGAGTATTTTCATTATAAAGAAATGACAAACATCTGAAGCTATGAAGACCTTTATACTAATTTAGACATTATACAGTGTATTGATGCATAAAATATTATATGGTACCCTCCAAATAAGTATAATTTTTATGTTTTATAGGTTCAATATTAATTTGAAATAAAAATTAAGAATACAGCTTAAATAATTTTATTTAAAAGAAGAATTGGGCTTGGAACTAGAGTTTCTGTCATCCTGCATGTGATAGAAAAAATATTCATTTTTATTCTCTTTTTCCTTACCCATTCTGAGAAGAAGAACTCTTGGGCACTCAGGGATACTCAAAATCTCACTGACATAAAGCTCAGTGACAAGCACAGCTGCAACATGAGGCTGTACTGGGGAGGACAGGTCCCCTCCCTGGAGTAACAGCGATGGAAGCATGGCATGTATGCCCGAGAGAACTGCTGGGGTCACAAAGAGGTCTTTGTTCTTGCTCTGTGTGCTGTATGACTATGCTCATTTTGGGAAAATCCCTTTCTGTGGGCAATTGTAATGTTCACGTTACTCTAAGTTATACTTGAGAGTTCTTGAAATTTATATTGAAGAATAAATGCTGGAGGAAAATGGAGAAAACAAGATTTGGACTCTTTTAAGGTTTGGATCATCTCTGTCCCCTAAAGTTCAATTCCAGTTTCTACTGACTGCATCATAACCACCTTGGTCTCTTCTTAGGTCGCTCCATACACACCGCTCTGCTCTTCAGACCCTGAGGGGCAGATGTGAGGGTGATCTGAGCAGGGCTGACGCAGCAGTGCTGGGAGGTGAGGCAGGTGTCCCTGTCCTTATTCACAGCTCCACATGTCCTTGTCAAAGCTGCACGCTCAGTTGAAGATGACGACCTTCTCCCGTAGAGAAAGATGTTTCCTGGGTCAAGGATGGTTGAGTGGCTGCCCTCCCCTGCTAGAACCTTCTAACACACTCACAGTCGTAGTAGGAATCAGAACCGGCAGTGGGGCCGCTTCAAATCACACAATAATGACGCAGGAACAGAAAGCCCATTTTGTTCTCCTCTAGGTAATAACCCAGCATATTAGTCAGTCAACACACTCATCGACAGTAAAAACAGATTTGCAGTAATTTCATACTATGTCTCCTCTTGTGACTCCATTTACGTATATTCTTTCAAACTCCAGTCCTGCTTACATTCTTCATCTCCGGCTGTGAAAAATAAGAGAAAAGACATTTTTTTTCTCTTTTGAGCTATTAAATTGAGAATGGGACAGCCATTTTTAAACAGAAACTGGTGTTATATCTGAGCTTTGTGTGTGATCAGTAGCAAGCAACTAAATGCTATTGCTGTTGCTCAGGGGGAAATGTGGAAGTAGTTTTGACATAAAGGCACCCCTCACTTAGAGGGGGTGCTCCTGGGAGAAATACTTATCAAGTAATTTTAAAATAAATTGGAAAAAGGAGAGAAAAAAAGATGCAGGAAGGCAGAGAAGTGAGTGAAGAGTCAGCAGCTGTGCAGGTTTCTATTTGAAATTTAAATTGACAGCTGGCACTATTTGAATCGTTCTGCATTAAATATGATTTGAATGGGGTAGATGATAGTCTTGAATTCTGAGGAGACAAAAGCTTGAATAAGAGAAGTGTACAGCTTCTGTTTTTTGCACATCTCCATTTGACACACATATCTTCACTACGCTTTGAAGAAAATGAGGTGAAGTTATTTTAGTTGTTTGTTCTTTTTGTCAGCACAGTGCATAAAGGATGTAAGTTCTGGATTCAGACCTTTTTATGTGTAGCTGTACACTGTTAAGTGGACCAACTGAAGTAAGGGTTAAAAATAAAATTTAAATATGTGATTAACTGAAAGAAAAGTATCTGCAATGTGGAGAAGAAAACAGACTAAAAACATAAGTATCAACAATAAATTTATCGAATCAGTTAGGAATGACATTCAAAAAGGAAAATTTTATTAACAGCAGAGGTATGTAAATTACTTGTTACAGATCTAAGAGTACCACTTTATTTCACCAAAACCCTAATTTTGTACACGTATTTCAGTTAACACTCTAAATAAAAACAACTAAAAAATGAGGCACTTTTTATACAATGAACACTGAAATTAAGCTATAAAAAAATAGAAATGAGAGGAAGAGTCTCATGAGAAAGTTGCTGAGACAGGCCTATTTTATACAGATAGTGTCCTCGACAAACATGTATATTTTATCCTTTCACAAGTTAGAGGAGGAAACAAACATAATATTTTTTTCCAGAGACAATAGTCTTTATGCTTGTGTTTTCATATTTCCCACTTCAAAACACTGAGATGTCTGAGATGTATGTGTTGCTGTTTCTGTTTTATTTATGGAATAATTGAAATTTTGAAGAGTAATTTAGGCTCAGTCAGTAAGAGAAACCAGCAGAATTTGCACCCAAATTTTATGTGATCAGGAAGTTACTACATTTATTCAACCCTTCACTGTTATCTCAGCTCTCTTTTGCAATTATCGAGAAAAGCATTAGGAAAATCTCAGGGGAATTTCAGATTTGCTTAGTGGCAGGAGAAAGAAAAATAGTGATCTTTTAAAACTGCATCCTTTTTCTGAAAAGATCTGGTTCTGGTAGAGAAAATGGATAGGAAACAAACAGTGAATGATTATAGCTTGTGAAACTGAAAAAAGTGGGAAATTATAGGCAGTCACATCTGGAACTCCAAAGTTTTTTCTAGGACACACACCACCTTGGTAGTTATTCTACTTGAGGCTTAGAGTTGGAGTCTATACAGTTGTATGTGAGATTTGTGTGCGCAACCACTTTGTGTTTCTGTTAATTTGTGAAATGTGGTAACGTCTGCATCACAAGGATATTAAATAAGATGATGCAGGTAAACTACTGAAAGCTGTACTGGAGAACATCAGGAGCTCAGACACTTTTCGCCTTTTTATATCATAATATTTCTCTTCAATAGAATGAAGAGAAAAGACAGCAAAGAATGTACGCTAGTTTCTTTGCCTGTGTCAAAGAACTTCAGAGTCCTGTTAGTCATTTAACATTATGTTCAGATGTTGGTTTAGTTATTGTTTATCAGTCTAAATGCTTAGACTCTTCAGCGTGATGCTATTTGTTGCTTAAGGGTCACAGACTAAAATATTTTAGATTTGCTTGTTCATGTGGGTCCAATTCACCAGTTTCCAAACTTCTATTTTGCCGGGGGTGAACACAGGCTTTGGGGAATATCCAGTTCACTCCATTTCTCTAATTCTGTGTATAAACATGGTGCTAGAAGAATTAAAGAAGCTCAATAATCAGTCCAGCATTCTTCACTTCTCATTTAATCTATCAGTCTGGCAAAGGCAAATGTATTATGTAAATTTATGAAAAAGTGCAAGAATATAAATCATCTAGTAACCAATATCGTAAATGAATAATCTGTGAATATAATCAAGTATGAGGTTCCAGAAAAGGCTGCTTTCATAGTTGTACATAATTTAAAAGGAGAGGACAAGTATAAATATAGGTAATAAGGGATAAAAATATTTAAACTTTTAAAATATTTAAATGGGATTTGATTGCATCCCCAAGCAACTTTTTGTGTCCTGTCATCTGGTGCCACTAAATGTAAACTTACTCTTTAATAGATTAGAGTTGTATGTCTTTAGTAGGTAATTAGCCTCTTGTATTAAAAATAAAACCTATAAATATCACCTCATTAGTAGGATTGGATCATGGCTATTACCTGCATTCTTCATGATCTGGAATAATCTACAGAACATTTAGAAATGTACTAATCAGAATTATCAAGACTAGGCTTCATGTACATGGAGTATTACAGGTCATCAATGAAAAGTGGTAGCTCCTGGGTTTTAAACTAATGGGTGTTACGGTTGATACATTGTGTCAACTTGAGAAGTTTAGAAGTTTAATTAAGAGACTCAGCAGAGACCCAGGATCCTTGCTTGTAAATATCCTCATCCTGTGCAAGAGGAGGACACAGAGATTTTGTGAGAGCTACATCTGTCCGGAGGCATGAGGGATGGCCTACATTATAAGGGAGGAAAAGAAGCTTGCCCTTCCCACCTCCCCACTCCTTTTTCTCTGGCTGCTTTCGCTGCTGCTGACTTGAAGAGTTGTCCAGGTGCCATGCCATCTTGCCTTGGAGCCAACTGAGTATAGACTGAAACCTCCACAAATTGTAAGCTAAATAAACATTTTTTACCTTCATTTGGGGTGCTGGGTATTTTGTCTCAGCAGGGAGAGAAAAGTAATGAAGACAATGGGCTCCAAAAGAAATAAATATAAAGAAAAGTCACTGTAATTTGAGAATTTGCTAGTTGCCTCTTTTGTACTCTTCATAAATTGTTCTCGATTTTGGAGTTATCTGCTCTGCATGTGGCGAATAATTTTAGAATCCTACCACTCAACATCATTCTAATCATGTATAGAGATATTTGTTGATCTTTTTCTGTTTTGTCCCTCACATTCGAAGTTACTTTCATTTCCCCAAAGAGATAATGGTGAGTGGTTGATTCTTAGACTTTTTCCATGTGAGTACATAATTTCATCAAAAGCAAACAGTAATATCATCATTCAATAATTCTAACCACCACCTTTCATTAGGTTCAAATGGAGTCACAATAACATAAATGTTTAGACTGTAATACATCTTAACCATTGAGGAGTTTAATTTTCCTCCAGCTTTTTCCAGAGGTCCCTAAGAACAGATCCAGTCAATCTGCTACTCTTCAGGAAAACTCAAAATCACTTACTCCCCATGGATCTAGCATGCAACTCCCTTCTCTTGGACACACCACAGTTTTACTCAGGAAGCAACTCTGCTACTGATGGGTACTGATGTTGTATCTTGAACTTTTGCTCAACAGAAGCTATGGTTTGATAACTCTTCTCCTTAACCAAATTGGAGATTGGAAAAAGTAGATGGTTGGCCAGACACTTACAAGGTCTAATAAGAGCTAACTCTTACTTATTTCCCTATGCTTTCTTTCATATATCAGTTATGACCCACTGGATTATCTAGCCCCTGAATCCTACTGGCAAATGACAAACAAACAAACAAAACAAAACAAAACAACACAAAACAATATAAAACCTTACTTTGTTTCTCCCACAAAATATTTATCAAGATTTAGCAAGTGAAATTATGTTATTAACTCGTCTTAAAATTTGAAATAATCACCCTTCTCTATTCCCTCTTCTGTTCCCTCAGTCTGCCAGCCTCTGGTAACAATGTGCTATGAGTTCAACTCTATGTTTCTTTCTGTACCTGGATTATGTCCTTTAGAATAAGAACATGTAGCTTCATCCCATTTGTTGCAAAGGCTAAATTATATTATACTGTGCATGTGTACTACATTTTCTTTATCCATTTGTCCTTTGATGGACACTTACATTGCTTCTCTTTCTGGACGGTTGTAAATGAGATTGCAATTAACATGGTAATTCAGATATTCCCCTTCAATATAGATATTCAGGTGGGATTACTGGCTTATAGTTACCTGATTCTTAAGGTTACATACTTACTAAATCCCAAGCACATATGGATTTAAGAGAACTAAGCATATTACAAAAACAAAAATACTAATAGATAATATTGAAATATGTAATAACTCAAATTTGTAATCCTTTATTATGCTTCTCTTTTTGAACTTCCCAACCTCATCTAATCTTCTAGAAAATTCCTTTTAGGTCCTCTTTCCAAATATATCAAAGTGAATCTACACTGATCACATGTTCCCCAGCGATTGCAGAATCAGCCTGGAAACTTAGTTCCCAACTTCCACAATTCCTTCCTGGAGTTACATTTTACTCAGTGGGCAGAATGATATTTTTGAAAAAATGTTTTTATTATGTAGCATAATATACATACAGAAAACTGCATCAAACATAAATATAGGGATTAGCAAATTATTTTAAGGTGAATAATCATGTACCTATCCATGAAATCCAGAAATAAAAAATTATCTGTAACCAAAAGTATAAGGAACAAATATGTTTGATCAAAAATTTTTTTCTGCCCTTTAGATGTATACTTTATCTTCAATTTTATGGTAATCACTTTCTTATTTTGTTCTATATGCATCCACAAATAACATCCTAGCTTCGTTTTAGATTTTATGTGAACCGAATCATATAATTTGCGCTAGTTTTTATATCTAGTTTGTTTCATGGTGCATTCATCTATGTTTCTCTCTGTGTCTGTAGTTTTGTTGATATCATTGTCCCAGTTCCCTGTAGCTGTACAACATTACTTCCCACTGGCACTCCAAAGTGGCATGAAATGAACAACTGTTTTGTGATACTCTTTGTTTTAGAACAAGATAACTTTACTCCCTACCTAGGGCCATCTCATGTGACCATTCCTGTGGCTGGACAGTGCACTTCCTCTATGCTGAGTATCTCCATTCCTCAGACAGGACTTTTCCGATTACCAGAATCAATTGCATGTCTCTCCTTAGCCCTAGTATCCCTCTTCCTGCTGTTGTTTCATCAGATCGCACAATCAGCAGGCAAACTTATTTTTTCTTCCTTTCTAACCTGCTCATATTGTGTCTCAAACCATTAGAATTCAGTGAGTTCAAATGTGTAGGAGACTGATTTTTAACTAATGCATTTTAAAATATTTAAACAAGTAATTAAGTAAATTTACCCAGTCATGCAATCAGAGGGTTCTTTCTTTCTTTCTTTCTTTCTTTCTTTCTTTCTTTCTTTCTTTCTTTCTTTCCTTTGTACTAGAGATTGAACCTGAGGCCTTCACAATGTTCTATATCCTCAGACATTTTTATTTTTTATTTCATATAGGCTGTGTTATAATTTGCAATCTTCCTGACTCAACCTCCCAGAGTGCTGATATCATAGCATTGTTGCTGGCAGAGTCTATATTTTATGTTTATATTTTCGATGATTGCATACAAAATGTCCCACACAAATCTCACATGTTCAGACGTGGGCTTCTGTGAGGTGATTTAATTCTGGGTGTACTATATTTATCAGTGTATTAATCCACTCCTAGCCAATCATGCTGCCAGCAGGTGGGTCCTGGTCAGAAGAGATGGGTCACTGAGGAGTGTGACATGAAGTAATGTTTTTGTTTCTGACTCCTTCTCTCTGTTTTTGCTTCCTAGACAACATGGGTTGAAGAACTTTTCTCTGTGATGCATTTCAACCATGCTGTTTCTATCTTGGATTCAGCTAAACATGAGCCAAACCCACTAAAACCACAAGCCAAAATAAACTTCTCCTTACATTACAAGTGCTGAGTATTTTTTGCCACTGATAGAAAATAACTAATACAGAAAACTGGTAGAAAGTAGGGTTGTTTGTGTGACTATACCAGACACTATGGTTCAGAAGCTCTGAAAAGTGGTTTGCAAAAGGAGTATGAAAAAGTCTAGACCAGAGAAGCTCTAAATTATTGTTCGCAGTGCTTGAGAGATTGTTCTGAGCTCTAAAATCAAAATGCTGATAGGAATAAAGACAGTAAAGGCCAGGTTCATGGTAGTTTAGTTGGAAATGAACACTACATGGAAAATTCAACTAGACACCAGGTACATTTTATTCTGGCAAAGAATTTATCTACTTTTTGTTCTTGTCCTGAGATTTTGTATGAGGAAAATTTAAAGGTGGTGGACTAATTTATCTGATGGAGAAAATTTCAAGGCAATTCAACTTTCAAAGTACTGTTGGCTGTTTTCAGACAGATTTATAATGAGAATAAAGAGAAAAAAATGTGTCAAAGGTTATGAAAATTGTGCTATCTGGACAGAAAAAATGTGCATATGTAATCGTGGTCAATGGGAGTGTGGCTACTGAAATATTAGGGTAGAAGAAAAGAGGCCAAGTACTTTGAACTAGGACAGTAGAAAAGATGTCTTCAGGGCATCTCAGGAAATGGGCAGACCCCATATATTACAAGCTGAAAGATATAAAATGTAAACTTCTTTGAAAGATCTGCTTTGAGGGGAGAGCACCAGGGAACCCTGCTCACTCAGGGTTGCCTAGGGAAATTCCCCCCATAATTCAGTTATACAGTCTCTCAGGGGCCACTGTGACTGAGGTCTGGAGGGATCCAGGCTTCTGCTGTACAGAGCAGGAGACCTTGGCATCATCTGCGTGTGGTGGTTACAGAGACACAGTCTCATATATGTGTTTGTGCCTAGCAAGTCTTGGAGAAGAGGATGTTTCAGTAATGTCAAGAGTTTAAATAATCTGGCTAACAGTGTTAAAAGGGAATAAAATTTCATGGTCTAGATTTTAAATTAAATTGTTAATCCAAGGTCTGAGATGTCAGTAAGAACTACACCATTTCTGAATGTAAAAGAATAATTTAGGTGCTAAAATCCACCCAACTGCCATCAGTATTAGTTTCCTCCTTTTACTTTTTTCAATTTCTTGTTATTGCCTCTCTTTCTAAATTCTTCAATAGATAAATTCAGTCTTCTTCTGGAGGCTTTTAAGATGCTGAAATTTAACTCCAATATGTTTGAAGCTGTGATAAAAGCAGCAAATGCCAGAGGAGCTGTCTAGTCCCTGCAGAGTACACCTCTTTGTTTGGCAGTATGTGAATACTGCAAAAAAAAGTCTTATTGTCCCTTTTTGTGTGAAAATCTGTGAAAGGGTTGGTTAATTATGCAGATGTAAAACCTCTGATGTGGAACCACTTGAGAACTGTGTATGAGAAGCCAGAACCACCTCGCAGTAAAGGTGCCACCAGTCCTCCTCTTAGCAGTCATCGTGTCTCAATTGAGAGAGCTTTCCGCAGTGTTTTGAGCCTCAAACTTTAGCTATGTCAGGCTCGGTAGAGACAAATGCTGCCCCCTTCCCAAGTTTGCCCCCTAGGGTTGACTTTGGCCTGATAGTTTGCATTTCTAACACCTCGCTGCTCTGGTGCCATACTTCAGAGTACCACTGCTTCTAGATGAGCTGTCCTTAGCCCTGAATCTCTAAGTTCTTGCTTTTAGATCTTTTCCTTAGATTCCAAAGGCCAATACCCGTAAATCTGGTTCTATCTCCAGCCTCAAACTCTTTTTGCAACATGACTCTGATATCTCTAAATGATCAGTAAACATTACTAAACGGAAGTGACTTTGACAGTTCAGACTCAGTAACCTTTTCCATGTTCTCGTAAATAATATGTCCTTGTTTTTCACTTTACCAAGATCTAATTATTTTTGTGCCCATTTTGTTTCCCATTGTCCTTTACTTTTGGTTAATTTGCCATGAATACGACTAGTGATTCTAGCTATAGTAATAGTGACTCATGAGAGATGCATTTATCATTGTGAACAAAGTTTCTGTAACAGCTCTTTCTGAATTCTTGTATACCTATTGAATCTGAGCATCTTGGCAGGCTGAACAGCATATTCTTGTGTTAACAGTGAAGGAAATATTTTCTACTGTCCATTCCTTGTTTACAGTGTTGAACAAGAAATACCGAGGAGGGTGGCCGAGGATCAGCATTTTAAATAAAGAAAACTTGGACCACATTTTGCATACCATTGATTTGGGTGATGGCATAAAATATGCTAGTGCCACCTGTATACATCTTGAGCACTCCAAGTTTTTCTTATTTTTAAGGATTAAGTAAAAAAATACATTTTCTAGCATTATCAGTACTTTCAGCTCTTCTTTTTCCAAAATAGCCTTGGAGAGAGAGAGTTTGTGTGTGTGTGTGTGTGTACGTGCATGTATGTGCGTGCGCAAATAAATGCTAGGTTTTTCATAGGTGTTATTTTCTTCATTCCCTGCTGACACCCACTTTGGGACTCTGCATGAAAATTGCCTAGATAATGATGTGACACAGAGAAGGGTTCTCACCTCTGATTTCCCTCTGAGGCTCTTCTGCTAGCATTCTTCAAGTTTGCCAGAGTGGTTTATTTATGTAATTGATCTTGTCTCTATTGGTCAATGAAACTTGCCCAGAGGTTTTCCCCAGAAGATTCTTCTGACAACTTAGAGGCACAACAGAAGGTACAATGTGTTAAAAATAGAATAGATAATGTTTTTCAGGCAAAATGATTGCCTGTTACACCTTTGTTAACATTTTTTTTTCTCTTTGGGTGCATTTTTCCCCAAAAAAGATTGCTTTGAGCCAGGTATAAAGGAAAGAAGCTGGGATGATATTCCCTGCCTCGTGTCCCAATGGTAACAATAACAACAATAAAACCATATCTCATATTCAGATTTCAATTGACTGAAATGGAGGAAGACAAAAATGTTGCGTATGATAACAACTTAATCACTAAGGAACACTGCCTCAGCACCCTTAAAATGGAGAAGGAGAAGGTATGTCAGGGAATGAAAGAGTGAGGAACAGCCTAGGTGCTTATTTAGCATCCTCCTTGTCCCATCTCTGCACACATTTTCCTTCAAACTTCATTGACTACCAGTACTACTGCCAACGCAGTCTGTGTTATTACCTCACCACTATCATTACCTCCACACCTCCCTCCGTTGCCACCGTCACACATCACCATAACCATTGTCGCTATCATCATGCCCACCATGACTTCTAATTCCATCTCCACCACCTCCACCATCCCCGCTCCAATGCCCATCCTCCACCAATCATTACTATCTATCACTTCCCACCTGAGCACTTTCCAAATCTCACTTCTGAAGCACAGGTCTTACTAACACTGTCCAGGATGTAATTCATCAGGTCCGATCCACACACTCTTTACGATAGGGCAGAAGAGATTCTATTGTTACTTTCTTTGGAGACACATGAGTGAGTCCTATTCATTTCCCTTAGGCCTGGTCTTCAAGAATGAAAGCTTTCAATAACTGAGGCTGCCTAGAGGCTTCCTGTGTCTGCTCCGCATTTTCAGCCCCTGAGGGAGATACACAGGATACGTATCACTGTTCTTCTGAGTTACCTTATTCTCTTCACAGGTTTCCAAACTGAAAGTCACACTTGTTTAAAATAAAATCAAAGCTTCAGTGGAGAAGCGGTATCAAAGGAGGCTTCCTTTACTTGCAGTAGTATCTCCGTGTAATTTTTCAGTGTTTGTTAGGAAAAGCATGTAAATCTGCACGATCTGCGCTGTCTGCTGTTTTTGCAGGGAACAGCGTTCAGCCCCTAGGGAAATGGAAGTCAGAACGATCTAAGACCTGGTTTGCTATATTTTAAAATCTTCAGTTTTTCTGAAAATGTCTGGATACCTTTTTCTCAACAATCATAGCTCAAAATGTTTCAATCCCCAACCCCACCACCGCCTTCTTTCCCCATTCCCACTCTAACAGACTTTAACATTTTTCTTTTCTGTTGTAGGAATTCCAGGATGAAAGCCTGAGTGACTGTCACAAAAATGAAATAAAAAGGTTCACGGCCCTGTTCTCACAAATATATGGTTTTGAGGCTACATAGGCCAGATCTGTAGTTTGCAGAACAAAGAAATTCCTACTTGGCGGAACTCCAAGGGAGAAATCTACTGGTGTTACTCTGGTTTCTTTAGGGTGCTGTGGCTCCTCTGAGGATAAACATTGAGTGATATACACATGGCATGTAGCATCCCGTGTATCATCCACTCAGAATCAGTCTGTATGAAAGCTGATCTCCATGCAGGGAGATATCCATCTCAGCTTTTCTTACTATATGTGTGCTGTGATCATAATTTACATCTGGATCTTAATCACAACAATCTCCAAAATAATCTTGAACTCTGACCTTCTCAAACAAACAAAGCATTTGTTGATGGTGAATGAACAAATACTCTGTATTAATAACGGCATACAATTTACTACCAATAATTATAGAACAAATGCACGTGCACAAAGGAAGGATTTATGTGAACTGTTTTAGACATATATAAATTTCAGTCTTAACTGAACCATGAACTTGCTCTATGAACCTTGATGAATTGGCTTATCTAGGTTTCTTTTTCTTAATCCTTAAAAAGGGAATAAAAGTATCTAGATTATAGATAATATTTGTGCAGTGCTTGGATCCACACTTAGTAAGAACTTTGTAAGTGGTGGATTTTTTCTCCGCGTCTTCAGTTTCTTCACAATAACCCTAAGACTAAGACACAGGTGTTGCTGGATGCCATCTGCTACACTGCCTGATCAATGTGATTCACTCCTTGTTTTAAAACCCTGATTCTTTGTTCTCATTTGAAGTTGCTGTGAAAGACACAGACACAGTTATACAACATTCTGAGTCTTTAATCCACATGTGTTTTCACCAGTGTCTTAGACAGAAGCATTATGTCTATTGAGTTAACATTTTTTTTCCCATTACACAGTTCTGGAAGGAAAGAGAGGGGAAACTATTGCCAGGGGAAGAGGCTCTCTTTCTTTGGAGATATTACTAAATATAGATTCCTCATTAGGATTGTGGCTGCCATGACCCCTCTTGTGTACAACTGTTAAAGATTCCCTAGCAACAATAGATGGGGAGGAGAGAGTCACATTTAATAACTTGATATCAAATATCCTGTAACTTATCTGGTATACATGTCTAAATACATACACATATACACAAACACACATGAGTTGGCCTTTAACTGAATAGCTATTCTAAAATTCTACTCTTTACTTCATTTTAGTTAATCAGACTTTCAATATTGCTATCTATCTATCTATCTATCTATCTATCAATCAATCATCTATCGATCACACTGGGCATTGAACCTAGTACCCTCACACTAAGCTGTCTCCTCAGCCCATTGCATTTCTTTTTTTAATTTTGAAACAGGTCAGGAAGTTTCCCAGGCTGGGATGAAGCTTGCAAACATCCTGCTTCATGCGACCAGCATGCTGAGATTACAGACATGTGCCACCATACACCGCTGAACAATATTTTTTTGGCTGCTTTGAAGTATCATCACTTTGTTAGGCAGTATAATGGATAAAGAAAATAATTAAGGCATGGTTTCTGCATTTAAAAAGCTTATAGAATTTGAAGGAAAAAATAGAACCAAGTCATGACAATTGAAATTCAGATATGGTTTGAGGCCGAAGGTGTAGTTCAGTGGTGCAACACATGCATAGCAGAAGTGAGGCCATGGGTTTGATCCCCAGCAACACACACACACACACACACACACACACACACACACACAAAGTCTGTTATGGTTTGCAATGATGATTTTTCAGTGAAGAGAGATTTTCAGTTGGCAGTGAGTTGATGTGTTATTTCTTTTTTGGAGAGTAGAATTATACTTGGAGTCGTGTCTATGTCCAAAAAGAGAAACCAGATGAGGACTACTTAATTCCTCTTCTTTTTATGTCTTATTTCTCCACTTCTCTACATCTCTGGTTTTATTTCTTTCCTCTAGAGCAACATAGAACAAATGTGATACAAAATATAAAATGATTAAATAGCTTCACATTTT
>RJWM01023060.1:0-32735 GCA_004363535.1 Dasyprocta punctata | reverse complement strand
TTTTTTTTTTTTTTTTTTTTTTTTTTTTGCGGCACTTGGGATTGAACTCACAACCTTGCACCTGCCAGGGCAGACGCTTGAGGCACTGAGCCAAACTCCCGGCCCTGGTTTTTCGAGGCAGGGTCGCACTATGTAGCTCAGGCCGGCCTTGCGCTCGCGTTGTAGCCCAAGCCGGCCTCGAACCCACAACGCTCCGCCTACCTCAGCCTCCCGAGTGCTGGGCCTCCACAAAGTCTTAATCAAACTTCTAGCTACATACCTCAAAGAGGTGAATGCAAAGACTCTAGCATCTCCCTGTACACCGATGTCCATAGCAGTGTTATTCACAGTAGCCAAAAGGTGGAACTAAGGTGAAATCTCTATCAACAGATGCATGGGTAAACAAAATGTAATCTATACATGTAGGCAGTGAAATAGTCCGCCAGCTCTAAAAATGAAGGAAATTTGACACATGCTACAACATATGCAGCTTGAAAAGGGTGTTTGTTTTGCTTTATTTTTAATACAGGGATCTTATGGAACCCAAGCTGGCCTCCAACTCCTGGGCCAAATGATCTTCTGCCTCAGCTGCCTGAGTAGCTGGACTAGAGGCACGTTACCATGCCCAGCAGACACTATGGTAAGGAAATAAGCTGGTGACCAAAGAATAACTACTGCATGATTCCTCATATTTGAGGTTCTGAAAGTAGTCGGATTCATAGAGATAAACCAGGCACACCTCGTGGAGTACACACCCATAATCCCAGCACTCAGGAGGCTGAGGCAGGAGGCCAGTGTGTCTAAGGCTAGCCTGAACCTGCCTCAAATTAAGAAATAAAAAAGAGGTAGGGATGTAGCTAGCCCAATGCAAATGTCCTCAGTTCTATCCCCAGGACTAAAAGGGGATGGGGTTTAAAATGGTAAATTTTACACTATATACATTTTGTCATTAAAAAAAAAATTTTTTTTTTTGAGACAGTGTTTCACTATGTAGCCCAGATTGGCCTCAAACTCACTATGTAGCCCAGGCTGGTTTCAAATTCACAGCAATCCTCCTGCCTCAGCCTCCTGAGGGCTGGAATTACAGGCATGTGTTACCACACCTGGTATGAAAAATGTATTAATCAATCTTTGTACCATCCTATGAGGTTATTATTACTCTGCCCCTTTGAGGCTCCGAGAGGTTAAACTCTGAAGGAGAGCCACAAGTTTATAAGTGATAGGGACGGGTTTTCATGGCAGGTCTGCTCTTCAAGTCTGCATCACATCAAGAATTCTGGCGGCCCGGGAAGGCGGGGCGGGGGGGGGGTTACATTGAATGAAATTCAAGGAAGCAGTCGAAGTTAGAGCGTGCACGGTGCCAAGCGGAACTCTTGGTCCTGATGGCTCAGAGTTCAGTTCTAAATTTACTCTCTCTGACCTTCTTGTGGGTTCTAAATTTGGCCAGACAAGTTCTTCCAGCCCAGCTGACAGTGAGGAGGGTACATTGTTTTGAAAATCAAACCTTTTTCCTGGTATGAAAGAAATCGAATGACGAGGTCCTTTGGAGAAGCAGCTCCTCTGCTGGCCAGCAGCCCCCCGAAAATGACCCTCACCTTCCACCCAATGGCAGAAAGGTGACTGCGACCCTTCCCTAGGGGCAGTGATTGAAGCCCTTTGTTTCCCAAGCCCAGGTCTGAATGTCTCCTCCTGAAAGACCCAGAAACAAAACCTTGGGACATAGCTGGGCATGAAACTTCTAGCCAGAGTCAAACTTAAAACTGTCCCCAAACTATAATTTGGGAACAAGTTAAGCTTGTTCGGGGGGAGGGGTCTCCAAGCCAGGGAGACAGAACGAGGTCTCCAGGGATTCGTCTGCTGAGTCCCCACTTCTCTGGGCAGGGGCTGGGGTGACCGACTTGCCTGCGATCCCTTCTCAGACATCCTGTCTCCACCGTGTGAATAGGCTCATGGCTCCCAAGGTCTCCCTACTGATGACCAAATAACCCGGGACCCTGGCCTGGGGGCGACCATCCACTCACTGGCCACATGGGCTGTTTGGCTCAGAAGATGAAACTGGACATCAGCTTTCCTCCCTCAGGGACAGGAGTCAGGAGACACACAAGGACATTCTAGTTGGTGCCTACTGGGGCTGAAAGGTGCAGTGTTGGGGGTCAGGGTAGCCATTCCAGGGACTCACGCACCAGGTGCACATGCAAGAGTGGAAGGCAGTGTGGAACTCTGGATCCCAGTGAAGATGGCTGGATCAAGCTTCCCCTGAAACCCATACTATCGTCAGACTTTTCCTTTACACATCCTGAGTCATTCTGCAAATTAATTTCATTGGGTTTTTAATTGTTTTAATAACCAAAAGAAACATCTGTACAACCTCGCCATGCATCCCTTTTTAATTTGAAGTCATTAGAGTGGATTTAGGATTCATAGAACCCAAACAAACCTCACTAAGACAGGCGGAACCCCCTGGGGAGATTTGAGGCTCAAAGCACAATGTCCCTGCATGTTCCAAGGGAAAGTCCCCTTCCTGGCCGGAAGCACTTGGAGAAGAGCAGAGTGGCTGGGAACACAACATGCTGTCCTCACACCAGTCCCCTTCCCAGCCTCGGGACTGCTGTTATCAGAGTCCCAGCTGCTGTCCCTCCAAAGGTCCTGGACAAAGGGTGAAGCCAGAAGCTCCTGAGACCCAAGGGCAAGGCAGGGGCCTGGGACAGAATCGGGAAGCCTGCCTGGGACAGAGTTACATCTACATCCTCCGTTTCCCTGGGGTTTGCACAGTGCAGCTGTGGGCCACGACATGTGTGACCGACAATAGGGACAAATGACATTCACTCCACAGCCTGCGTTCCAGTGTCAAGACCACTGCTGGGGGTAAACTGAGTCATGGAGGTAAGGGGCTCAGCAGTGAGTGGTGGTGCTGGGATTTGAGCGGGGCCTGCTGGGCTCCCCATGCAGCTCCTTTCCCCACATGCCGCAGCGACACTTGGCCCCAGGCCCCTTTGGCGGTGGCTGCGCCTGCTCTGGCATCCCCTTCCAGCTGGTCCCACCATCAGCAGCCCCCGCAGACGCTGCTCCACGCAGAGGTTGCGGGACAGGAAAAGGATCAGCCGCAGCCGGACCCATCTCTCCTCTCCCGGGCCCGCAGGGATTCCAGCAGGTCCCGAGGAACCCGGGAGTGGCCATTCAATCCTTAGGGCCCGGAGGAGGCCTCAGAAAGGAGCGGGGACATCAAAAATTGCAAGTACGTTTCCTGCGGACCAGGACGGAGGCGCGCAGAGGTCATCCTCACCGTGTGCAAGGCCCTGGATTCTGTCCCAGCACCGCAAAGACTAAAACAAAATGAAATCAGTGCGCAGTCACAACTGGCTGCGTGGGTGAAACCGGGTGCTTGCGCGCTAGGCACCAGGCTGTGCTGATGCCACGCGGAGGGAGGTGCAGAGGCTCGGGGAGCTGACCCGTCCCAGCCCCGTCACCACTAGGATCAAGCGCAGCTGGTGGACTTGGGGGCCACAGTCGCTCAGTCCCACCCCTGGGGCCACGCAAGGTGTTTCTCCACCTGGTATGCGTGGTGCCCTCTGCACACCCGGCGCCCAGCTCCTGGACGCCCCCGGCACCCTACCCCAGGTTCTGTGCCATCTCTTGGGACCTAGCCTGAGGCAGACCCCCAGTCCGGCCCCCGCTGCTCCCTGCCTGTGTGGTTGGGGTGAAGTCAGCCCCACTTTCTGAGCCTCAGTTCTGGGGTTTGTATCAGGTCAGAGATTTTCAGGCAGCGGCTCTGTGGGGGGTGGGGGGGAGCCGAGTTAGGACTGTCGGCTTCTTGTGCCGTTCAGCCTCCAAAGCCCCCATCGCAATGCGGCCCGGTCCGCTCTGTCTCATAGCCCAAGGTGCAGCCCACCAGGCGCAGCCGTGGCTGAGAACCAGGGCTGGCAGGGAGCTCGGGCTCCCGGGGCCTCGGGGCCAGCACCCGTCCACGGAGAAAACACCACAGACTCCACGGGGCGATCTGTGAGGATTACTTAGGGTCATGCAGGCAAAGCGCTTGGCCTCGAGACAGCCACAGGGTGACCTCAGTGTCAGCCCAGGAAAGTGATTCCTCAGTTTCCCCTCCCAGGCCCCTCGCAGTCGAGACACTTTCGGTGCCTTCCCACCGGCAAATACTCAGCCGCTTGTCTGTTGTTTCCCTCTGGGTGGAAGGGGCCGAGCAGGGAGGGGAGTGGCTATGGGGGAACGGGCTATCTGCACCCCAAGGCAACACTGACAGTCCCCCAGGGAGGGATGACGGCAGCTTCGCAGCCAGTGAGAAAGACCTTCCGCTTAGGACACGTGACCAGGGTTGGTGGCAAGGTACCTGTGAGGCAGGGCACTGAGATGTCCCTGAGGTCCCCTTGATCAGCAAAACATTTGGGAGCACGAGGGTCCCGGTGCCTCATGCCTCGTGGGCTGCCCCGTCTGTTCACCCGGCCACGCCCCACACCAGCAGGGGCCAGGCAGAGCCGAACTCTCTGCTGCCTCTGACCTCTGACCCTTTCCATGTGCAGCAGACATCCCGCGTGGACACCTCCACTGAGGGACAGGCTTCCTGCCAACCCGACAGGACAGGGGACTGGCCAGGCATCTGCTGCTGGGCTCCTGAGACATGGGGCAAATCGCTGGCTGTTTTTTTTTTTTAATCTTCACAGGCTCAGATCAGGAATTGCCGAAAGGTTTGACTTAGGCTGCCACACCAGCTGGTGGGGACTGGTTGCTTTTGCAAGGCTGAGCAGGGAACCCCAGGCCTTGCACATACTAGGCAAGCACCCTCCCCTCAAATACATCTCCAGCACCTGGCTGTAGGGTTGAGATGGGTTCTGAGGCTGTGTAGGAGAAGCTTGTTGTGATCGATTAGTAGCGCCTGCTGTGAGTTGAAGGAGGGGAGGCCTCTGTTGGTCTAAACGTATCTCTTCTAACAGCACCACAGGTGTCCCATGGTGAATGATCCCACACCATTTTTCTATGCACTTAGGGGACAGGGAGTAGAACCTGGCCCAATCAGACCACCACAACAGAACCGTCACCATGGCTGGCTCAGCCCGGGTCAAGGAAAATCAGCCGAGGAGCCCACTCCAGCCCATGCACCCCACTGAATGCAGCCATTCTGAAGACAAATCGAATCCTAGATTTCTAAATTCTGTAAGCAAGTAAGGGCTCTTTGTGGCTTAAGCCAGGATGAGTCAGGGATTTCATAACTTATAACATCAAGAGTCCCAATGCAACGGCCTACATCTCTCTCCCGGTCAGGCCCCAGAATAGAGACCAAGGCAGACTTGGCTTGTATGAGATCTAGGCCATGTATTTGTTTCTCTTTAATTCAACCAAGACAAGAGGATGGGTACGCTGAGAAAAGACATCACTTCTTCAAATGTAGTGAGAAACCAGGAGACCCCTCCTGAGAGGCTGGTCTGTGTCTCATGTGATAAGATGACCTGTGTCTTGGGTGGGGAGTCAAAAAGGAGCAAGCAATGTGTCTGAAGTTTCTTCCCCAATCACCCTTAAAAACAAAGTTATGTTTTGTTTTGTTTTGTTTTGTTTTGTCTTTTTGAGACAAGGTTTCACTATGCAGTTCAGGATGGCTTTGAACTCATTTTGTAGCCCACACTGGCCTCAAACTCAAAGTGATCCTCCTGCCTCAACCTCCTGAATGCTGGAATAACAGACGTGCGCTACCACACCTGGTTTAAAAACAAAAACAAAACAAAAACAGTCAAAGTTTTAATTCATGTTTTTCCCTGAACTTCTGGAGACACAGAACCTGGTTTGGCCAAATTGTTATTTAAAGCATTGGCAGAGATCGGGAACACCCCTTTGGAGAGGTGTGAACTAGCTGCTGGCAAAGTGCAAGTCCCCTCCACTCCCACCTGTCCCCTCCTGGGAAGTGGACCCGAGCCTCCGCCCTCTCCCCAGCGCTGACTTCCCCGTGTCCTTAGTCATCTCCCCACGGTTTCAGCCGTGAGTTCTTAACCTCCTCCCTGCTGCTCCGCTAACCACGAAGGAGGCGCTGGACAGTTCAGACGTCCAGCTCCCAGCTCTGGGAAATCTCAGGTCCGGCTCAGAGCTTTTTCTAGGGCAAATCCTTCTCTCCCCTCTGCTTCCAGAGCCTGCAAGCCATGAAGCAGCTGTGGAAGTCAGGATGGCAGAGGCTCCAGGCTCAGGCTCCAGACTTGGGGACAAGCCTCAGCCTAACACAGTCTTGCTTTGTGATCGTGGACAAATCACTCCACCTCTCTGTGCTTGCGTTTTCCTTTCTGTGAAATGGGACTAAGATGTTCCCCACCACACAGGGCCGTGCTGAGAGTTTCACACTGCAGTGCTGTGAGATGCCTGCCACGAGAAGAGGACGGTCACAGCGTCGGTGCTCACGGTGGCCTTCAGACTGGGCAGAGCAGGTGGAGAAGAGCGCTCAGGACCCTGAGTCATTCCGCCCAGTGGAGGTTGTCACGACCTGGTCCCCCAGCTGCCCTCAGCTGGACACTGAACCTGCCAGCCACTGGAGAACTGTCCATTTCGTCCACTCAGAGGTGACAGATCTCTTTCTCTCCAGGCACAGGTAGGGAAACTGAGGCTGGTCCAGTCTGGTGACGGAGGCTCCTACCCACCTGTATCCTGGTCTTCACCTCTGAGGCCAACAGGACAGGGAGGAGCTCATTCCGAGTGGGGTTTGGGTGTCTTTCCTCCTTCATCCTGGCTTCCATGGAACCACCTTGGACCACGGCCACGGCCCCCTCAGGCCCAGCCTGCACCCACACAGCCCGAGCTGCCCACACTGGCTGAGTCCTCCTCCTCCTCCTCCTCCCCCATACAGCTCCCTACACACGCAAAGTGCTGTGCACACACACACGTGCACACTCACTGCACACACAGGGGTGCAAACACACACAGCGAGCACGCAGAGCACGCCCTTCCTTCTTCATCAGCCACCCCACCTCTCTCCTGAGCCCTTGATCGCCTCAGCTCGGGACTGCCTCTCCTGTGCCCAGGCTGTGTCAGGATCAGGTCACTACTGTTACACACACCTTACTTCTGAGGTTTCTCCTGCAGTGTACTTCTCACAACCGTGACCAATTCAGTGTGTGACCACTTCCGTTCCAGGTCAGAGCTTGAAACACATGACTGCTGCTTCCTCTCTGCATTCCTGGGTGTGCAGCCCTCTCCACCTGCCTGGGGAGGATTTGCTTCATACAGAAGGAAGGAAGAGTGGGACCTTGGCCGCATCGAGCACCTGGTCATCAGCACGGCTCTGCTACGAGACAGCAGACAGCCACCCCACTTTGCACTGACCCCCCAGACCACCCCAGAGGCCGAAGGGTGGGGACCAGAGGTGCTGCAGTGGCAAGGAAGGAAGCACCACTGCTCCGTCTTCCCAGCTGCACTGGGTTCCCCTGCCAGGGTGGGGGCGAATGAGCTCCTGTTGGGCAGGGCGTGGCGTTAGCATGAGGGGCAGAGTGGCCAGAGGCGGAGGAGAGACTGGCTGGTGGGGCTGGTGTGGGCAGCCAGGCAGGGTGCTGGGCCCAGAGTGAGAGCTGCTGACCTCGGATGTGGCCAGAGATCCAGACTCCCTGGCCCCTTCCCCGGACACTGCTACCTCTGCCTTCTAAAAGGAGGGTGGGAGGGAGCAGAGGGTAACTGGAGACTGAGCTCAACCTAAAGGCCTGGAGACCGGGATCAGATTGGGAAAAGAAAAGAAAGAAAGACAGAAAGAAAGAAAGACAGAAAGAAAGACAGAAAGACAAAGACAAAAAGAAAGAAAGAAAGAAAGAAAGAAAGAAAGAAAGAAAGAAAGAAAGAAAGAAAGAAAGACAAGAGGCGGGAAATGGAAACAAAACTTTTGTAAACAAAGAGGGGAAGAGGGAATGAAGGAGGTGAGGGGATGGGGTGAAGAATTAAGATATTCCATGTACAGGGACAAATTCCCTATGATGAATGTGATAATCACATGTACTTAAAATGTATCAATGAATTTACCAGGTCACACTCAACCTAGTTTTCTTCCTTCTTATCCTTGGATAGGGGCTTCTGAGAACTATCAGACCAGCTACGGGACATAAAGAAAAGATATTTTCTCCGCATACACAGGTGGCAGGTAACTCAGTGCACAGCCCAATGTGTCACCAGCACATGCTCCACCAGGCTGGTGCCACGCCATTTTTGTCACCTCTTAGTGGATGGTCAGTAGACACCCATGGAACAAGGGACCACAGCCACACACGGCAGCTGACCCAGGGTCAGCAGTCTGTGGGGTGAGGGAGAGGACAAGGCTGTTCCCTCTGCTCCTGCAGGAGGATGGGCTTTGAGGTCAGACCCAGCTGGGTGTGCTCTTGTGGTGAGCAGCTTGTGGCATGGTGTGTGTGTGTGTGTGTGTGTGTGTGTGTGTGTGGACACTCTCAATGTAGACTTGGCCAAAGCTGATAGGACATCCTTGCCAAGATTAGATTACAAAAGATGGCCATCGCTCACGCTCACACACACACACACACACACACACACACAAACGCACATGCCGTGACTCGCTCACGGTGAAAAAGCAAGCACCATGCTGGAGAGCCCCATGTGGTGGGGCACTGAGGGGCCCCCAACCAGCAGCCAGAGAGGAATGGAGCCTTGGCCCAGCGACCCACAGAAGTGAGTCCGGCCCCGACCATGGAGAGATCTGGGGATTGGATGACTCCAGCCTCAGCTTCCCTTGCTAGCATTCCCATGAGAGACCCTGAAGCAGAGGAGAGGGGAGCTGTACCTGGGCCCGTGGCCCACAGACACCATGAGAAAACACACATGTTGTTTATACCACTACATTTTGGGGCCACCAAGTGCACAGCAAGAGACAACTAACAGCATTGATTTAGCTCTGTGCCCCTGGGGTTGCTTAATGTTTGTGGGTGTCCCTTGTCCAAAAATGGGCATACAGGTAACCCCTGCCCACCCTTATGGGTTCATTGTGAGGCACAAGAAGATGCATGGACGGATGACCATATGAATGAGAGAGGCCATGGCTGGAGCAGGGAGATCACGGAATGAGGAACGGAAACCTGAGGGTAGGTCAGGATAGGGCTGTGAGGAGCCCTAGCTGTGTCCCAAGGCCAATCAATCAGCTGTCCCCCAGGGAAGGTCCCTTGCTAAGGTTCTCCCAGGGCTCAGAGGACCAGTGCTCAGGTCTGCCTGTGGTCCAGAGAAGCCAGCGGAAGTCAGAGTTTGGGGGCAGAGCCCCTGCTGAGCTCAGCACTGAGAGGGTGTGACCAGGCACCCCCTGTCCTCTGCCCTCTGCCCAGCCACCCTGTCCCTGTCTGTCGTCCTTCCTTTGTGGACTGCGCTCCCTGGCTGGGGGTGCAGCCATTGTTGCCAAAAGCTGGTGGGACTTGGTACCCTGGGGACAGACAAACCAATGCCATCTGATAGCCCAGAAACCAACCCTTGTAGGAGGTCCACAGCCAGCTGCCCTCAGTCCCGTGGCCTGGCCACACCCCCTCGGCAGTCAGTCCTGGGGGCACAGTGACAAAGTGAGGGGCCAGGCCTCAGATCTCAAATTGTAGCAGATGCCAGCCTTCGAGTCAACAGGACTCAACCCAGGTGCAGCTCAAAGCCCCAGAAGCCCTAACAACTGTGAGGTCCGCTGCTCCCCACCCAGGCCTGTGAGCTGTCACTCCTGCACCAAAGGCTGGCCTCAAACCCAATGCCTGTGTCCTCCTACCCGTCCTCCCTGTCATCCAGGCAGAAGGGCCCTCGTGGCCTTCACCTGTCCTTCCCTGACTCCTAAGAGGGATGCAGACAAATCCTCAGTGTCACAGGCCAGCCCACAGCAGCACACCTGGAGCAGGTGGAGGCCTGGAGGGAACCCACTCCAGCAGAGCCCACAGCTGGGCACTCGAGCCACCTACGCTGGGTG
This sequence comes from Dasyprocta punctata, assembly GCA_004363535.1. Taxonomy (NCBI): domain Eukaryota; kingdom Metazoa; phylum Chordata; class Mammalia; order Rodentia; family Dasyproctidae; genus Dasyprocta; species Dasyprocta punctata. Next base: position 22,849 of record RJWM01023060.1, on the reverse strand, counting down.
ACAGCCAACAGCAGCACTGGGCATGCTCAGAGCGTGGGCACTGACAGTCTCCTAGCCACCCTGGCAGTGGGCACTAGAAGGCTCCTGCCCAGTGCAGTGAGCAAACCAGGTAACAGTGACACTTAGCCTTGGCTGCTCTGAAGACACTACCGGTGGTCACCGTGTCAACAGTAAGGGTTCTCATCAACATCCAATGGAAACTTCTGAGCCCCACCAGCTCCTGGACCCCCACATACCCCTTCGAGGTGGGCCCTGTCACAACCCTGTTTTACAAGGGGGGTCTGTCTCAGGCCCAGCTTGTCAATGGTGGAGGCAGGACGTGAGGCCAGGCAGGTGGCGAGCTCTGGAACCTGGCTGCCTCCTGCCCACCTGCCTGTCCGCCCCAGCAGACATCAGCAACTCAGCTTTGTTCTTCGGGAACAACTCCCCACCCACGCATGCGCCGTGTTCTCAGGGGCCTCCAACCTGCCCACCAGCTCACCCTGCTGACTGAGCAACTGTTTCCTGGCCCCAAACCCTGGTCACTGGAAATTACAATCCTTTCCTCCTCTCTCCGAGATCTAATTGCACACATCTCCCGCCAGCCCAAGCAACTCACTTCCACATCCGCAGCACAGGCCATTAGGATGTAAACCACCCTGCATCATCTGCAGCGCAGTCATCTGTCTCTGCCAAGCCTGTTCCAGCCCCACTGGCCTCCGCTGTCTGCTCCATGTCCAAGCAACTGCCGCATCCTCCAAGGGCCTCTTCCGGGCTGGGCCCGAGAGGTTGGGGCTCACCGATCGGACAGAAATGCACTATGCAAGCATTTCATAGCATTGTCTCGATGGCAAACAAATCACAGCATCCCGGACCATTTTTCAATGTGTAGCCCAAGTCAACCCACCCGTGCAGGGTGTAGGTGGCTCACAACGGGAATTCCAGTACTTGGGAGGCTGAGGCAAGAGGATGGCAAGCTCCAGGGCTGCCCGGGTAAACTAACAAGACCCTGGCTCAATGATGACCCACAGGTATGCCCAGATGTCAAGGAGGCACGCTGACAGAGATAGTCCAAACTGGTTCATGACCCTCAGAACAGCCTGGCCTGAGTAGTGCAGACAGCGGCTTCACACTGACCACGACGCACATCCAGCCCGTCCGCAGAGATCTGTCTGGAGAGAGGAGCGGACCCGCAAAACACTGCATCTCCTGCAGGGAAAGCACCGCTAAGTCCCAGCTTCGGGAATGAGACTGCAGGATCTCGAAACCTGGCCAGCGTTGGAGCAGTCAGACAGAAAAGAATCAGTCTTAACCCCAGAATTTACTTGCTTTGTGACGTTGGGTATTTCAGTTCATCTCTCTGGTCCTCAGAAATAATCACAGGACCCAGTTCCCAGGATCATGGGGAGTAAGAAACAGGAGAAAGAGGGAAAGCAGTTGGACGGTGCCCACCACCCAGCACTATGAGCGCCTGCTGATTGGAGGGAGGCTTAGCAACAGCAAGGACTGAGCAGCTGATGTCGTTGAAAAACATCCCCCCAAAACAGGTCCACCCAGAGACTCAGCGAGTCTTTATTTGGAAACGGGATGGAATCCTTAAGAGAAAGGGTTAGGGGAGCCCCTGAGTCCAGGGACTGGTGGCTCCGTACAATCACAGGATCCCCAGAGAGTGGCCACATGGAGACTGAGACACAGTCTGTAGGTTGGAGCCACAAGCCAGGTGCAACGGGATTCCTGGCCAGCCCAGAAAGGAAGAGGAGGCAAGAAAGGATGTTCCCTCCGGGTCCTCGGCAGACACAGACAGAAGATTTCAGGCTTCAGAGCTGTGGGAGAGCTAATGTCCCTGTTTCAGCCACCTGGTTTGTGAAACTTTGTTACCCATCACCAGAAAATAGATACAGGCAGTTTTTGTGGCCCAGGTACTCTTGTAAAAGCACCCTAAGCATGAATTAACTTCAACCCTTACCAAACCACAAAAGGTAACCAGGAGGGTGGTACGAAAGTACCAGCACGGTGGACAGAGAAGAGCAAAGACAAGCAAACCCACACAGCAGCCAAGAGTCCCCACCCTGGTCGGGAGTGTTTTTCCACCAGGAAATAGGAACAGTTCATCTGAGTTTCTTCACCCTTTGTCCCAAGATGCAAAAATGTGAGAAATGTGCAAGTGCGCTGGCCACAGAAGGACACTGTGTCCACCCCCATCATCCACTTCCTGTGTGGGGCTGGGGGTCAGGGTGCACATTTCGGGACATGGGTCTGAGTCCTGATTGTCACTTTCTTGCCACGGCAGTGGGCAGAGGCCCCCCGCCCTGAGCCTCCGTTGTCTCAGCTGTGACCCGGGGGCCCCACTGGCCCCATCTCCCTTCCCCGCTTGATTCTGCTGACCACACCTTTTTCAGGGCCTCCCCACAATCTACAGTCACACCTTGGTACACGCCAAACTTGGTACTCAAACACATTTAGGCGGGAAGTGTGTGTCCCAGGATGCCCCACACATCTGATACTCGACACAAAAGCTAGGACTTGGTGTCAATTACCTCATGCTTCCCTGGCCTTTCCAGCCAGAGCAGTTCAGGGTTATTCTTGGTACTGAGCACGGCTCCTGGAACCCACTGACCTCAAGCGCCAAGGCTCCACTGTACTTCAGAACTCGGCCCCTCGGGTAATCCCTCGGGCCAGCAGCGCAGCTGTTAGCGCTGGTGATGAGTGACACCAATGAGCCACCATTGAGCGGGGATTAGCTGGACCCAAAGCAATATACGCTTCGTCTCATTTAACTCTCATGACGAATCCATGGGGCGCATAGCATGAGTCCCCTCATTTCTGAGCAAAAGTTCAGTTCGTGGGAAGAACTGTTAGCTGGGCCAGCTTGGAGGCTGCCGCCCACAGGTCCCTGTGCCCAGGGGTCCCTGAGGGAGACATTCTCTAACGCTAGCTAATATGTCTCGTGTCAGAGGCAGGGTCTAATATCTCTGAGACCTGAGCAGACCTCCCTGTGAACTTCTGCTCTTATCACTGCTTTTCTGCTATTCAGAAGAGGATGCAGAGGCTGGGGACCCATGGTGGGGGCGCTCAGACGTCAGGACCAAAGTCAGCCTGACTCCATATGTCGGGCTCCTGATCACTGGTCATCTCACCTCCCAGGACGGAAACAGATACCATGAGTGCCAAGCCAGCAGCTGATATGGCAAAGGGTGCGGGAGCAGAGATCCCGGGGGGCCTCCTAGAAGAAAAGGGTTGCAAAGGGCCATCAGAACCTCCAGGTGTGGGCTTTCTTTCTGCGGACCAACGTGAAGGCATTTGCCAGGAACCCGGGGCCCTGTGGCAGCTCACTCACCTAGGGATGAAGGAGGAGTCTGTCCCCCTCCCACACCACGGCTCAGGCCCATCTGTAGGCCAGGGTTGGGCTGGCCATGCACCTGTACCTCTCGTCCTGCAGACCCCAGAATGGACAGTCTGGAGCCAGGGTTATTTCAGGTTTCACTCACCTGAGGGCAGGATGGCGGGTGGGCACACAAAGCCCTGGGCCATTCAACTCTGTGTTGTGACTACAAAAGATTGAAACCTAGCCAGACATGGTGGCACACACCTGTAATCCCAGCACTCAGGAAGCTGAGACAGGAGGATCACCACCAGGTCAAGGCCAGCCTGGCTACATAGTGAGTTCAAGGTCAGCCTGCACTACATAGCAAGACCCTATCTCAACTTCCTCCCCTTGACCACCAAAAACAAAACAAAAGATTGGGACCTGTTGTAGTCAGGGTTTACAAGGAAAATGATTACATGCAGGATACATAGTTTATAGTATTATTATAATGGTCATCAAGGAGTCAAACACAAAGGAAGTGCAGGAAATCTGTCCACACACTAAAGCCGAGGGCCTGGATCCCATGGCAGTATCCTGCATGAGTTCAGCTGAAGACCTAGAGCCCATAACTATGACTCCCGCAAGTCTGTTTCACAAATCTGCACTGGGAAGGTCAGCGGTGAAAGCTGGGAAGTCTGTGCCAGCAGGGTGAAGGATCTGTGCCAGCAGGCGGAGGGATCTGCACTGGAGCCAGGAAATGATGCTCAAAATGAAGACCAGGGCTCCTCCGAAAAGTACCACAGCCATCCTCAGCGACAGTGAGGTCCTGAGCTCCTCTGACAATGAGAACAGCCGAGTTCATATCACAGGGAGGCCAGCATGACAAGTTTCTCCTGGAGATTGAGCAGCACACATCTTCCCCTCTGGAGCCAGGAAGTGATGCTCAAAATAAGGATGAGAGCTCCCCCAAAGTGAACCGCAGCCATTCTCAGTGACAACGAGGTCCTCAGCTCCTCTGATGATGAGAACAGCCAGGTTCATATCAGGAAAGAAGCTCAACAAGCTCTTCCAGGAGAACCCAGGGCAGCAGGAGAACCAACAGCACCAAACAACAGCAACCCTTCCTCTCCAGGGCTCCTTTTTATGCTGGCCACAATCCTCAGGTGGGCCATCCACACTCTGCATCATGCTGATTCAGTTCAGCTGATATTATAAGTTGACCACCAGTTATCAACCCACCACAGGACCTATCTCACACCCATTGACAGGGGACTGAGCTAAGCTACCTGGCGGAACCACACACACAACTCAAGTGACAACAGAGGAAGAGGGGAAGTCTGGATAAATAACAAAACCGCAAGGAATTCATGGAGGTCTCCACGTGTTGTCAGGGCTCCTCCTGAGGGCTGCACGTGCATAGCTCTCCTAATTCTTTTGCTTTTTTCTTTTTCTTTTCTTTTTTGTTTTTCTTGAAGCAGGGTCCTACCATGCAATCTAGGCCAGCCTTGATATCATTACATAGCCCAGGAAGACCTTGAACCCATGAGTCTCCTGACTCAGCCTCCTAAGTGCTAGGATTATAGGCAAGCACTACCACACCCACTTTCATTTAATTCTTACTCCACTCTGGGGACAAGGGACTATCACCATCACTCTACAATGAGGAAACAGGGGCATGGAGAGACTGAGCCCCTTGCCCAAGGCTCATGGTAATAGTGGCACTGGGCGCCGATGTCCCACTGGGAACCCCTCTCCCAGCTTTGTTTGGCCAATGGTAACCCTCCACCAGAGGCTCTCTGGAATCTGGGAAAGAAAACAGTCACTAGATAACCACCATCAGCTCCCTGCCGCTCTGGTCCAGAGCAGGTGCGTGTAAGAGAGGCAGGACCGCAACCTCCGCTATCTGAAGCCCAGCCGGCTCACTCAGGTGCAGGGGCTGCCAGCTGCTCACTCCGGTTCAGCCAGCAGGGCCCTCGGATTATTTTTCCAGCCTTTCCTGGAGTCATGACAAGGAAAACTAAACGATCCACAGGCCCTCTTTCATCACTAACAGTCGGGTTTCAAGGCTGGGGGTGCAGGAAGGAAAGAAAAATCACTTTTTTCCCGACTTTAAGCTAATCAACAGAACCCAGGGCCAGGCAGCCAGGGTGTTGCTGTTGAGAAAAGCTGTTCTCAAGCAGAACTCATTGGCAACAGACCCCCCCAAAAAATGTATAAACATGCTTCAGCCAGAAGAGTAGCCTCTGTGATAGGTGTTCCAGACACACTGTGTGAGACTGCCCCCCCCCGCATGGCCGGTGGTCTCAGCCTGTGCTGGTCACAAATCAGACGGCCTGGGATCTTTTGTAGTGAGCTGGCCGTGAATATCAGTGGCCAAACTGGAGCAGACATTGGCTTTCCCATATGTTGCCCAGCATTTGGCTCCAGGGTCTCCCAGTCACCCACCCAGGGCTCTCCCAAGAGCCAGGAGGCCTTGTTACCTTGGCAACAGCAAAGAAACATTTGGTTAAGTGTTCAGGGAGTACCTATGGTGTACCAACAAGCACTGACTGAAGACCTACTGTGTCATGGCAGGTAACAATGAAACAAATTCCTGTCTCCTGGAAATTCATATCCTGGAAGGGGATAGGGAGGGAAAGAAAAATATGTAACATGTTCAGTGAGCATGAGTAGAGAAAACCAGGAAAGGGGGAGAGGGAGGCCAGGGGTGCAAAAAGCAGGGCTGTCATTGTAAAAAGGTCAGAGAGGCCTCACTGAGAAGGTGATGTGGTGTTTGTTAGAAGGGGTCTGGTCATGTTGCCCATGCTGGTCTCAAATATGAGATCAAATGATCCTCCTGCCTCAGCCTCCTGGATAACTGGGACCAGAAGTATGCATCATCATGCCAAGGTTTTGTTTTTGTTTCTTTTCTTTTGATACCAGGGATCAAACTCACAACCTCGCACTTGCCAGGCAGGCGCTGTGCCCCTGAGTTATGTCCCTGGCCCCTGCCAAGGTTTTTGTTTTTATTTATTTATTTGTCTTCTTTTTTTCTTAGTGCTGGGACTGAAACCTCATGTGTGCTGGGCAAGCACTTTGTAACTGAGCCACATCCCCAGCCCGGTTCCACTTTTGAAAATTAAAGTTATGAAAAAAGTCAAAAATGAAGGAGCCAGACGAGGATCTAAAAGAGTAGACACCTGGCTGTGAGCGGGGTTCCCCAGGGTGAGTGCCAGGGCTGAACAACACAGCATGCCCTTTTGTTGTGCTCTGAGAACTGCTACGGCACAGGTCCCCTCTTGAGTCACTGTCACATTCTTTTGGCTGAAGTCCCTCCCGGCCTCCTCCCTGGCCAGTGATTGCAGAGGTGGGGCTTGGGAATGAGAAACATTTTCCTCTCATGCTTGCAGGCCAGGAGAACTGGAATCAGCCCACCTGGCTCCGAAGGCATCTAAAAATAGAAAGCCGTTTCAGTTTCCCCATAGGTTTGGCCTGACCATTCCTTTAACACGTTCCAAGGTGCTGTTTCTATTCAAGCATCATTCTCTGCACAGGAAAATACGAGCTGGCAGGAGCAAGGCCTGGATCGGAACGGAATTACCAGAGGGCGGCTGCTGCTGGGACCCTGGAAACATCCAGCAAATGCAGGCGTGGCGTATGCAACAGATGCAGGACACAACTCAGAGCTCCTGTCCCTGCCTGAGCCCGAGCCCCAGATGTCGCCGGTGTGGACGGTGCCTCACGCACCCACCCACTCTCTGCATGCATCCAGCATGTGGGATCTGAGAGGCATTTGACTTCTTGTCCATGTTAAGCAAAAGGAGATGGAGAGAATTGTATCTGAGACCTGCTGTGTGGGGGCCAGGATCTGTCAATGATAGGACCTCAGAGACCGTGGGCACAAGTCGTGTGCTGAGGGCTCAGGTGTGCTGGTAAAGGCTCCACAACTGACTCTCCAGGGCAGTGTGTGTGTGGGGGTGGGTGCGCACATACACATACATGTTTGGGTTTATTGTAAATGGTGTCAATGTAAAGGACATGAAGCGTGCAACTTGCAAGCAAAAATAGGACAACACTGCTTTTGCAGATCACATAGGGTCAGTCTAATCGCACAGCATGTCTATGTTGGGTTTTGCCCCAGCTCCTGCATCTATACTCTATGGCTACTGATGGGTTCTGCCCGTATGAAACTCAGCGTGGCGCCTGCCCAACACGGTGGCCCTACAGCGACAGCATGTCCCTTCAATATTGACTACCGTGTTCTTCTTCCAAACCCGACATTGAACTTCCCGCTTTTTGCGCGCGCCAGCATTCCACCAATGAGCTGTCAACACGTCATTCTGCCCGCCCCTTGAAACTCCGCCCCCTGTCAAAACTAATAAAAGCAGCCGCTTCTTGGTCGGCCTGGGAGGGATTTTGTGCCCTTCTGCCGCCCACCTGAACCTGCAATACGGGCCTTTTTCTTTCTTTCCTGCCTTTGCTTCTCTATCACACCAAGTAAAATCTATCAGCTATCATGGATGAAGGAGTGTGGTTCTTCGAGAAGGCTGGCTCATGGCTTCCCTTACTTCAAGGAGTAGTAAAATGAAATCGAAACAGCGAAGAATGCGTTGGAACTTGAGTTATTCACCCAGCACTTGAACTAGCGCCTCACCCTTTGGTGGATCCAACAGACTTTCATGTTTCATCAGCATCATTAGCCTTTTCTCCTCACTTTCTCAAATCCAGAAAATCAACAAAACATTAAATCAAGTCCTGAGTTGTAACTCTCAGCCAACTTCCATCCTGAGATACTCCTACCGCGGCCGGTTTCAAGCTACCACATTGAAATCTTTGAAAACAGAGTTAGAAGGGCTGAGCGGTAGCGCACCTGGTGAGTGAGGCAGGTGTTGGCTGCCTCTGGAGCTTAGGAAAAAGTAAAGTGTGGTGTCTCAGGGCTGGGAGTGGGGCTGCTGTGGAGCACTGCTCGGCGTGTGTGAGGCCCTGAGTTCCATCCCAGCTTCCAAAAAAAAGTGATTTAAAAAATGCAAAGTGATAAACTTTGAGTACCAATCATGTTTTTCAAAAGTATAATTGCTTTAATCGTAAGTTTATAAAAAAATGTAATTTTTTAACAACCGGTTTATCAAAGTCCTAAAAATCTGACAGTCGGCTGTCAATGGCTGCATAAACTGGCGCCAGCACAATGCAGGGCCTGGGAACACATGGCAGAGCATGGCGCCAAGAGGGAGAGGAAGCCATCATCCACACATCTGCCCAGAGCCCAGCAGCTCGGGCAGAAAGCTCAGCAAGCCTGGGGAGAATCCAGAGAAGCCCCTGTGAACCCCGCTGTGCTCTTGGTGGGCAGCGAGCTTCTCCAAGTGGTTCAGAGGAGGGAGGAACAGCAAATAGGGCGAGAGACCAGTTTGTGAGCCTAGGTGAGGCCCGCGTAGGGAGCTCCTCAGAAAGAACTGAGGGACAGCAGAACATGTGCCAAGCTTCTAAAGATGAGTGTGTGGGGGCCCCGCAGTCAGCAGGTCTGAGGCACAGAAACCATGGTCGAGGTCACCCATGAGGCTTTGCAGGGGCTGTAAGCCCTAGGGCTGTTGCCCCTGATATTAGCAATGCTGTCATTAGTGTGCAGGCCATCAGCTGTCTCTGAAGCCCCACCTGCCTTCAGGGTCCCCCAATGCTCTGGGGACTTCCAGGGGGAGATTTTCCTGCCCTCTCAGATTTTCTTTTATGCTCAACCCCACTCACCTAATTTGGAGCAGCGGTCTCTTTCTCCAGCCAGAGCCTCAGGATCTTAGAGCCACAGGGAGATCTTACACATTTCGTAAAATAATCCCTGTGTTTCACAGATGGGAAAACTGAGACTGCAAAAAAGGAGGTGACTTGCTCAAGGTCACAAAATCCAGGGCAAACCTGGGCAGGGTGACCAACCGATCAGCTTCCCCAGGACTCAAAAGGGGATGTGGGGCAAGGAGGGTGTGCCCGCGCTGCTCACGCTAGAGCTAGGGCCACCCACAACTCAGGTCTCCACTGATCCCTGGGGCAGGAGCTTCTGAGCCAGGCCCTGAAAGGAAAGAAGGGCTGCATCCATGCAGAGCTGCTGCAGGCTGGAATTTTCCAAAGGAAGTAAAAGACGGCCACATATGGGTGTTAGGACATTCACCTCTGGCCAGATGCCTGGCCCCCTAGGGATTTCCCACCTGCTGCGTCCCTGGCGTGGACTTCCTGGCCTTTGGATGTCAACTACATCCTTCTTCTCAGTGCCAGGGACACGGCTGGCTTTATCTGCATCTTATCTCCTGGCGGCTGCCAGCCACAGCTGCAGGGGCGTACATGCAAATAGCCTAGGAGGTCTTAATTTGTGATTCCCCCAGGGGAGACGTGTGGAAAGCGCGGCATGTGTTTCACAATTCTGTTTCGTCCTAAGGAGCTGCGCAGTCCCAGAATGATTTGAAACAGATTTTTACAAGGCAAAATAAATTTGGAACAAAACCCAGTCGATGCGTGTGCCACTCTCCCCACCCCCAGCTCTCTCCACCTCTGACATTAACTCTCTTCTCTCACACCCAGGAGCCTCCTACAATACACTGCCAATCTAGCGAATTGCACAGGGACTTGTGCAGGCCAGGAGCCCCTGTCCCATCCCAGAGCACCATGGCCATGCCGGGGATGACATCCCATCCCGGTAGTTGCAAGCTGCTTTCCGTTTTCAGCCTGTTGCTTCCTCTGCCTGCCCTGTCCCCTCCTGCAGGTAACGCCTGTGTGTGCCTTCAGCACTTCTCCCTCTCCCTTGCTTCCTGAGACAGTCACACTCATAGGACAAGGAGTGCAGACCACTGGAGGTGGGCAGTGAAGTTCAGCCAAAGCCAACTCAGAGAGACCTAGATCCACTCCTCATCTCTAGCCACCGATGGGCTGTGTGACCTCATGGAAATTACTTCACTTTTCTGAGCCTCTGTGTCTTCAGCGTACAAGGACGACAATAATAATTCTTAGCCCGCAGGGAGAATCCTGGGAGCCCTGACCTAAAGTTCCAAAAGTGTCCAGTATATAGCAGAGGCACAGGAAATAGCATCATGTTAAGAGTCTTTTAGAGAGCACTGTCTTAAACCACTCCATCTAGAGATGGGCAAATGGAGGCCCAGAGAGGGGAAGGAACTTGCCCAAAGCCACACAGCAAGATTCTGCAATCCTCCCCCAGCCTCAGACGAGGTTCCCTTCTCCTGCCTCCGAGCTCCAGGTGGGACCCTGCTCCTCCCCACCTCCTTCTAGAAGTCTGGTCAGCTCGCCAGGCAGCGGCAGGACCTCCTGTGGCACATGGCACACCACACAGGGAGGAGCCGCTTCCCACTCACCATCCAGCAAGTCCGGACACCGAGGTCTGAGTTCCGCTGTCCTCCTGGCTGCCAGCTTTCTCTATTGCTGTGAGCCAGCGTCAGCTCCCATCCACGGGACTCCAGGACTCGAGCTGGGACTTGAGCATCCGTCCACACCTCCACGCTGGCCACTGGGCACCAGCCCTCTGGCTGGGAGATGGCCCCGGTCTTCCTTCGGGTACAGAGGGGTGTGCTCTGCCGGTTCTGATAAGCCACTGGGGCTCTTATCTAGTAGTGGCTGGGTGCGGGCGCCCGGCTGTGGAGCTGGGGTTCCAGGAAGGCTGCCTGGGGCCCCCTGGCTGTTCCTGATCCCCCCGGATGCTGCCTGCTGCTCTGGCCACGGCCGATTGCTTGTCAGTGTCACTGCGCGATCTGTCGGGGAGAATTCCATGCTGGCCCCCAGCAGGCGGGGCCCCCACCCCATGACGTCCCACCCCCCACTCCCATCTTGGCAGCTAATTTCAAGTCCACACAGTGTTTGTGGTCGTGTCCTGAATGCTCCACGATTAATCACGGAGCCTCTGATTCCTGCTTTGCCTCAGAGGGGGCGGAGGGGACGCCTGGAGGTTTCTGTTTACTCCATTCTGCACCGCACTGCGTGCTAATCACAAACAGACAGGGACGCAGCTTCCCTTCCCTCCTCCCTCCTCCCCTTCCTCCTCTTACTTCGCTCCTACTTTCCTTTTTCCCATCCGTCCCCCTCTTCCGCTGGAGCTGCTCCTCCACACACCCCTTCCTCCTGCCCTGGGTTTCCCCGGAGTCCCTTCTCCCCGCTGCACCTCCCAATTTCCCCGAGGTGGCGAATTCACTTGGCCTGCTCCCAGGTCCTTCACATCCACAGAGGGAAAGGTCAGGCTTTTTCACTGCTTTTTTTTTTGCTTTTTAACAGCAGAATTACCTCAGGGTCCTGGCTGGCCTCCACCCTGCGCCTCTGTGACATTTGTGCGCGTGGCACGCCTGCGACCCAGCAGGGTCTCTGTGCCCGGAGGTGAGATCCAGGCCTGGGGATGAGAGCTTCCTTTTGTCAACTCAGCACATCTTGGCTTTCTGAGTCTGCTCTGGACCAGAAACCAAGCCCCGGTTTACCGCACCCAGAACCACGCAGCACCTAAGGTGAATTCGCACTCCTTCCCCTTGGCTCCTTTCCACCCTGTAGCCAAGATGTGAAAAAGAAACCCAGGGTAAACAGCCCCAAAGAACAGAGGCAGACGCCCCTTCCCGCCACAGCGCACACACCGTACCCTGCAGCGTCTGTGGCATGGCCTCCAGGAACCGGGAACGTGCGTGTCCCACGGCCAGGACATCACCCAGGCACGCATACAGGGAGCCTGCCCAGGGCCCTCCCTGGAACACGGGACACTCATTCATCACAGGAAGCAGGGACAGCACTTAGCCGTCCATCCATGGTGACTCACAGAAGGGAGCAGGAGAGTCACACACAGTGGTTTCAAAGAGCTAGGTCTGTATGGAGCAACAGATACGGATCTCCAGGACAAATTACCAAGTGAAGAGGGAGACAGAACGATGCATTCGGTATCATCCTCTGTCCCGTTGATTTGGGATTTTTGTTTTCTTTTGCATTTTTGAGATGAGGTTTGCTATGTTTCCCAGGCTGGCCTTGAACTCCTGAACTTAAGCAATCCTCCTGCCTCAGCTTCCTGAGTAGTTAGGGTGACTACCAGTGTTACAGCACCGCACCTGGCCAATATAATCCTGATCGTGTAACAATCCCCTTATATACTCCTAAAATGAAGGCAAGAAAACATCTAAAGCCAGAAAGGTGATCTAGAAAGACAGAACCAAGCCGAGTTATTACTCCGGGAAGGGTGCTGCAGGTGATGCTCTGATCTCTAATAACTTCATTTCTAAACATGAAAATGGAGCCAAGTGTGTCAGCACACACCTGTAATTCCAGTACTTGGCAGGCTGAGACAGGAGGATCATGCACTCCAGGCCAGCCTATTGCACATAGCAAGACCCCATCTCAAAAAACAAAAAGGGCTGGGCCTGGTGATACACTCCTATAATCCCAGAACTCAGGAGGCTGAGTCAGGAGAATCTCCCCAAGTTTGAGGCCAGTCTGGGCTACACAGTGATACCTCGTCTCAAGCAAACAAACCAACCAACCATAAAGCGAAGAAAAGGAAAGAGAATAGAAGACAAAAGAAAAGGAAAGGAAAAGTGGTCTATCCTTTGCATCCTGACACTGCACCTCTGTGTGTAGAAAGTTTCATCCCTGTTCTTTGCCTCTTGGGACGGACTAGAAGAGCCCTCTACAGTAATAGCTGGGACAGGAGACAAACAGCAATCCTTAGGCACAGACCCAGAAATTCCACACCCACTCGTGTGAGTCACGGTGTACGGAGTGGGGGTGGGGGGTCACGGTGGAGCCCAGGTGACTTCTCCCCAGGAAAACCCCGGAGGGCAGGAGAGCTGTCCAGTCACTGTGCCCGCTGAGGCTCCTGGGAAGGAGGTCGCGACACACATTGGAAGGTGACGCTAGGAAGCAGGCACTTGGTTTCAGGAACGTGCATACCACGGAAACCTTCCGAAGCACTTTACACGGATGAGTGTCGCAAGTGCTGGCATCAGGCCAAGGCCCCGAGGGAGCCGGTTCCGCAGGGCGTCTTCCTGTCTAGCTGCGGCAGCGGTGACGCACCTGACCCCGTGCAGGCTCCTGGACTGCCGGCGCTGCCCTCCAGGGGGCGCCCTTCGGTTTTTGCACTTGCCAAATGCCCTCAGGCTGTAGGAGCCCTGCGGGGCTGATCCTGCTGTCAAACCTGGTTTCCCACAGGCCTGACCAGGGCCTGCAGGTCAGAGAAAAGCTGCTGCCTTGGAGCCTGGCACTGCCACACCCAGAGCCAGACTTCAGAGTGTTCCCAAAGCGGGGCTCACAGAGATGGCACTCACGCCGCCACCGGGTGACGTACAGACGGGGCGCTGAACGCCCCTGACTCGTGGTGGGAAGTTATTTTCTCCTCCAGCCCCTCTCTCGCTCTCTCGGTCCGCTGGACCTGGGAGAAAGTCTCGGCTTCGGGCCAGTCTGTCTTTCACACTCCCCTAGCATTGCCTAATCTCCCCCCACACCTGCAGGACAGAAGGCCAAGCCCAGGCTAAGCCCCGTCCATGGCCAGCAGCACCCGGCTGGAACCGTGCTTGGCAAGTCCACGTGGTCGGTCGTGGACACTCCCGCTTCCAGTGCTTTAGAGTTTTAAAACGAGTCCACCCTGTGAAAAAGAGTTAAAATGTGCTATGTACATGTATCAACTCCGCATGATGAGTCTGATCATTACCTCCTGCAAACAAGGACGCATAAACATCAAAATCTAAAAAAGGGAATCCACCAGCTGTGGGAAAAGCTAAGGAAATGCTAAGAAACCGGGTTTAGTTAGTAATAATGTATCAGTCTGGGTGGACCAGTGGTGACAGATGTATCAAACTAATGTAAGATGTGGACCATGAAGGGAAACAATGTCAAAATCCATGCAAAACGGCTTCTCTGATTGTCTGCAACTTTTCTGCACATCTAAAACTATTCTAATAGGAAACGCTTATTTAAATATCTTTAATGGGATGGTGGGGGATAAGTCAGTGTGCTTCCCAACATGCACATGGAAAGAACAGGGGGAAGGCAAGTGTGGCAAAAATGGTAACAATCAGTGAATATAGGTGAGAGGTAAGTGAATGTTTTTGCGCTGTTCTTTTGACTTTCCTATAGGTCTGAAATTTGTCACAATTAGAAGTTGCGCAGAGCCCGGGATGGTATTGCATGCCTGTAATCCCAGCACTCAGGAGGCTGAGTCAGGAGAATTGCTGTGAAGTCGGGGACAACCTGGGCTACACAATGAGTTCAAGGATGGCCTGTACTGCACAAGACCCTGTCAAAAAAAATAAATAAATAAAAATAAAATAAAAAAAAACCCACAAAGCTGGGGGAAAGCAAGTCAATCTAAGTGTTAATATTAAATACACAAAAGCCCAGGTGGCAAACAAACAAACAAAATGGCCGAAGCTGTCAGGGAGGCACCCGACCTGCTACCTTTGGGGAACACTGGGCTAAGAGAAGCGGAGACATCTGGGATGATCGCAAATGACCTCCCAAGTCCCGAGCATCCACACTCACTGCCCGTTGCCTCAGGAGTTTCCCCATCCCTGAGGTCCCTCCCGAGAAGGGGTCTCAGCGAGTGCGGACGGAGCTTGGATGCACCCTGAAGCCTGAGTGTGAACTAAGGGGTCAGCTTTCATCTCTTGCCTTCTGCAGCCGTAGGCCGGAGGGCCCCTCTCCCAAGCCCCCACAGGCACGCGTACCGTCTCCAAGTGTGACAGCATTGCTTTGCTTTTTTTTAAATTTCTTTCTTTTTTTTTTTTTTTTTTTGAGACAGGGTCCTGCTATGCAGTCCAGGCTGGCTTCCAACTCAGTTTGGGACAGCATTTCTAACACCATCCAACAACTTGCATGTCTCTGTCCCCGCGGTCTCACAGTATGTTTGTGATATAACCAAGGTGGGACTGTCAGCCCCAACTCCCCAACCAGGAAGAAATGTCCTGGTGGAGACAGAAGCGTCTATGAGCCCCACCAGGCTCTGTATGCTAAGTGCAGGGTGGGGCCATGAAGGCGGGGCCCAGGACTCTGCCTTTGAGAATGAAGGGGACACCCCAGGGAAGTGCCTGGGGTCCTGCAGAAACTTGGTCTCTGCCCTCTCTCCCGCTTTGCCCCCGTTCCTCAGTGGGCTTCGTAGGGCAGCATCTTCTCTCGTGTGGTCTGCATCCTACACCCCTCTCTCCCCAGGAATTGCCCTCCTCGGCTTTCACCAGTTAAAACCTTAGCCTTTCAATGGCCGGAACTCACCCAAGAAATTACTGTCTTCTCTCGTCTACACTTTCCCGAGTGTGACCTTGAGCAAGCCATGTTGTGTTGTTGAAACAGTACTGTGTTACTCAGTGTGGGGATGGTGGGCCAGTAGATCAGGTGTCCTCTGGGAAGCTGTTAATGCAGCATCCTAGGCCCACCCCCTGGCTTCTGAACCAGATTCTGCATTTTCACAGATTTCCCAATGTATGTTTAAATTAAAGAAGTACTAAGACATTCAATGTAAAGTGCTTCAACCCTTCTGTATTCGTCTGTTTCTTGTTGCTCTAACAAAATTCCCAAGACTGGACACTTTATAAAGAAACGAGATTGATTTCACACACAGTTTTGGAGGCCAGTAGTGCGAACTGCATGGCAGTAGCTCTGGTAAGGGCCCTGGGTTACATTAACTGTGGCAATGGCCTCATGATGAGTGTGCATGTTAGAGGGGCAATCACATGGCAGGACAGAGAGCAGACAGCAAGAGAACCAGGCTTGCTGTCTTATAACAACTCCATTTCAAAAGAACTAACCCAGAGTTCCAAAGAACTACCTAATCCCTCCCCAAGGACACATCTGCAGTGACCCAGTGACCTCCCACTAGACTGCACCTCCTAAAGGTCTCACAACATCATATTTCTTGTTTGTTTTTCTTTTCCTTTTATTCTTTCTCTCTCTCTTCCTCTCTCTCTCTCTCATTTTTTAGACAGTTTCTCAATTTGTAGTCTAGCTGGGAGTTTGGCTCAGTGGCTTAAGCACCTGTCTGGCAGGTGTGAAGCTGTGAGTTCGATCCCTGGTGTCGCAAAAAAAAAAAAAAAAAAAAAAAAAAAAAAAAAAAAAATTCCTTTCAATTTGTAGTCTGGAATGTTCTCAAACTCACAATCCTCCTGCCTCAGCCTCCTGAGTGCCAGGTGAGCCAGAATGCCTGGTCCCACCACCTCTTAATATCATCACACTGGGGACCACGGTTCCAATACGTGAACTGTGAAGAACACACTCAGGCTCAGACTGTGTCCGAACCAAAGCACCCTGCCTGGCGCCTGGCTGACTCCCATTAACTACACATTGTCACTGTCATCCTCCCACGGTCTTGCCTGTTTTCTCTTGCCCTCCAGCTGAGAGGAGAGAACTGGACCACGGTGGGCACTGGGGCCTCCTGGTGATGGGTAACTGAGAAAAGCTGAAGGCCCTGGTCTTGTTGAGTTCTTTGGGATAAATTGCTTCCCAATGACCCAGCATCCTACAGATAACAGACAAAGTCAAGGGCTACGAAGCGTCTCCTACTCCAGCTGACAGGGTCAGGATGGTGCTTATGAGGACGAGAATCTTAAACCCACGCTACCTGTTAAGGGCTACCATTTTCCTGAAGGCAGCAACATCAAAATTCTCCTGCTTTAAACTGGACATGGTGGCACACGCCTTTAATCCCAGCACTTGGGAGGCTGAGGCAGGAGGATAGCTGTGAGTTCAAGACCAGCCTGGGCTACAAAGTGAATTCAAGGCCAGCCTGAACTGCATAGTGAGACCGTGTCTCAAAAAACAGGGCCAGGGATTTAGCTCAGTGGCCTAGGTGCCTGCGTGGCAGGCGCGAGGTTGTGAGTTCGATCCCCAGTACCAAACAAAAAAAGAAAAAAAAACAAAATTCTCCTGCTTTAAAACCCTATCAACTCCCAGTACTAACAACAATGTCTGTGGTGGATTAGCTGATGGGCAACATGTGACGCCCAGCTGAACTGAGTCAGCGTGGCGCTGGGTGTGCAAGGCCCACTGAGGATGTTGCCAACAGCATAAAAGGAGAACTGGAGGGGAAGATGGTGTGCGACTGATTCTCCTGAAGAAGTTTGTCATGCTGGCTTTCCTGATGCGAACTCGGCTGTTCTCATGGTCAGAGGAGCTTGGGACCTTGCTGTTGCTGAGTATGGCTGCGGTTCTCTTTGGAGGAGCTCTGGACCTTACTTTGAGCATTGCTTCCTGGTTCCAGTGCAGAGCCCTCAGCCTGCTGGCACAGATCCTTCAGCCCGCTGGCGCAGACTTTCTAGCTTCCACCACTGGCCTCTGGGCCTTCCCTGTGCAGATCCTTAATACAGACTTGCATGAGACATTGTTGTGGGTTCTAGGCCTCCAGGTGGACTCATGGAGGACTTTGCCATGGGAACCAGGCCCTCAGCTGGTTTCTTTGGGTCTCTAGTGTGTGGACAGATCTCCTGCACTCTTCTGCATTTGACTTTTTGGGGGAATATTATGAAATAATCCTATCAATTATGTGTCCTGTATTAAATCTATTCCCTTGCAAACTCTGACTACAACCTCAGATTGCTAGATTCTTCCTGGAGATAAATATTCCCATCCATCATCCCAGGCATCTCCTCTGCTCTCATCTTGGCCCATCTGGAGCCTCCCTCCAGGCCCCTCTGATCCCCTGTGGCAAACTCCAGACAGAAATCGACTCTGCTGAGCTTCGGAATGACAAAGGCCTGCCCCTGGCCTAGGCCAGCCCACCCTAAAGCTTGGTTCAGTGGAGGAGTGAGCCTTCCCTGGAGTCGGGGAGACTTATCAGCTGGGGGGGATTAGCGGAGGCTGAGCTCTGACCTAAAAGAAAATTCCAGATGCCCTCCACACCCGCCTTAGGACGCTCAGACTTGAATGTTTGCAGAAACTGGTTCCAGTTAAGTAAACACTTTGTGCACGTGAGTGCCCAGAGGGCTCCTCGGAGGACCTGACATTCTCCACGTGGTGACTGTCATTTCCTTACAAACACAACATTGAGAGCAGTCTTTGCATTCCCAGAATGACTCTGCTGGGAGAGGAATTCTGCAGTTACCCTCGAGTTCATGGCTGGCGCTTTCTTCTTGCACTTTCTGACAACACCCCCAAAGCATTCTGTACGATTTGATAAGGCGCCCTTGCCCCGCTCCATGCATGTCTTTCTTTGCCACTAATTTCTAGTAAACCATTCAAATATGCACCACCTAAATTGAAGCCTGATGCTGGCGGTACTCGTGGGGCACCCTCTTCAAAGCGCCTCTCCACAACCCAACAGTTTACATGTTTCAGGAAACAATAGCCTTCAGCACACAATTTATTTGGGTTGGCTGGTCTCATGCTGGTCGGAATTTGCTTTGGGGGAAAACAAGCCCTGCATGTGTTTAGATTTATAATGTATATCGAAAGCACAAAAATCTCGTAATAGGGCTATAAGGAGACCCAGCCGTGGGCAGGACAAGTCACAGGCTGGTGTGGCTTTTCCATGGATGTACTAAGAGATTCCAAAATGCTTTGGAGTTAAACCGCCTTCTCACCGACAGCCACCTCTGCTGCAAACCAGCTGAGTAGAGACTGCCCGCTGCCCGCCTGACCCCTGAGCAAACCCTGGGCACTGGCTCCTTCCCTGGCTGCCCTTTGCGGTGCCTGGCCCGTGCACGGTCGTGGTACCTAACGCTGACAGGTATCGCGCATGCTATGTGGCTTGTGCCTGCTGCCTCCCCAGCCCTCAGGACCCCACTAAAGTGTGACAGGAACCCAAGCACAGGAAGATAAAGACTCTTCCCAGGTCCCAGGTCTGCTCTTTGTCACCAGCAGAGCCTGGGCCCTAACTCCGGGAGTCTGGCTCTAGAATCCACGCCCTCAACCCCCCGCATGAGTGAGGTCAAATCTGCAGAATGAGCCAGGATGCCCCATTCATTACCTTGCAAGAAAAATCAGGTAAGTGGCAAGAAAAGAAAGCTTGACTTACACAAGCAAATACTCTCCAAAACCAAAACACAATGTGGGAAAGAACATATTTCATGTAACCCCTCCCCCTTCTGCACTCTGATTCCAGGCCCAGAGGGGAAGACATCAGCATGGAGGAGACTCAGGCTCCCCGAGCATCGTCCGTCCCTGCACAGGATCCGGAGCCGCCCTCCCACGAGTGACAGAGGAAGCGCGTACTCCAGGGCGGAGGCGAGGAGCGCGGTGCAGCGAGGGCCCCCGGAACCTGCAGCTCTTGGCCTCATATGGGCGCTGCGCCTCCCGTCAGAGCTGAAGCCTGGTCTTGCGCCCACCTGAATCTGACCAACCCAGGAGGGCAAAGCCATGGCGGGCCCTCTTTGGAACCAGGCCTTTACTTTCCACCCTCTGCCTTTACTGTCACCTTCTTGGAACCTCAGGACCACAAATGGTGCAGACGTCTACTCAGAGACAGGAGTCCCCTGGCAGCTAACCCCATGGCCGGGCAGGTGAGTGCGGCCACCCTGTGCCTCCAGCTGGTGTGGCCGTCAAGTGAACACAGCCGCAGAAGCTGGCCAAGCAAAGCCAGCAGGCAAAACACCCAGACACCAGCTCACAGGATCGTGAGAAATGACCGAATTATCGCCTGGAGTTTTGGGATGGTTTGTGGCACAGAAGCTGAAGCTGAATAATTGTGAACATAGTTAAAACAATGGTGGTCTACTGAGTCACAGCCACAGAGAATTCCAGTGTAACCCACTTTGTCACAGGACAGCTTCCAGAGGATGAACCTAGCACATCTCCCATATCCCCTGCTCACTCATGGGGACACAGGTGGCTCCATGGTGACTTTGCTTTCATTCACTCACCCAGTGTCTGAGCACTGCTCACCACAGAATAGAGCAAGCTGTCTTAGCAGTGGGGACATAGATAAATTGGGCACAGGACTATCCTATAAGAGCCCCTGGGACAAAGGAGGAGGTGAGACAGAAATCTGTTTTGTTTTGTTTTTTAAAGAATTTGTCAGGATGTATCAGTGAGAGGCATAGAAAACTTTACTGGGTAAAACTAAAGAAGTACATGCTCAGTCAAGCATGGTAACACACACCCATTACCTAGTACTCAGGAGACGCAGGAAGATCTCAAAGAAATTTTAAAAAGAAGCACACACTCAGAGAAAATAGAGTGGGGGCCCTCAAGAAAGAGTCTCAGGGAATCTCTTACATGATCATTCATTCAGGGAAAATTTGAGGGGGCAGGATTGTAGGTCAGTAGTAAAATGTATATTTAGCATGTCCAGGCCCTTGACTTGATCTCCAGTACCAAAAAGAAAAAGGAAAAGAAATATTTGTGTATGAGCCACTATGTTGAGGTTTAGGAATAAAAAGAGAAAAGTCACAAATCCAGACCTCACCAGCCCTCCTGCCATACCCCCTCTGCAATCTTGCACTGTCTTGGAACCTGCTTACTATGGACTGAAACTCTGCAAACTGTGAACCAAAGTAAACCTTGCAGGTGCAGGTGTTGGATATTGTGTCTCACTGACAAAGAAAGTGGCACCATGTCATGTCCTTGCCCCTCAGGAGGCTGAGGCAGGAGGATCACAAGTTCAAGCCCAGCCTGGACCATTTAGCAAGACCCTGTCTTGTGTGGTTGTAGCTGTGATATAGCACTTGCTTAGCATGTGCCAGGGCCTGGTTCAATCTCCAGGACTGCAAGCGGTCTTCAGCCGCACAAGTTGCTCCAGGAAAGGATATGGATGCTGGAGGGTCAGAAACATCTGCATGAAGAATTCTTTTTATGTTGAGAACCAAAAGAGCAGATGAAGTGATCTGAAGTGACCAGGAAAAGTCCATGCCAGGGGCCCTTGGCAGGACTGTTAGGCTAGTCTAGAGCCCAACTCCACGTTACATGTAAGCCCCGAGAGCTTTCTGCATGGTGTTTGTAGACACTGACTTTTTCTGGAATGCGGTGACCTGTATCTGCCTTCCCCGGAATGTAAGTTAAGAGGCAGCGCACTGCACTCTGCTGAGGAGCTCACAGGTGGCACCCACTACCCGGGAAACGGCGCCGACGGCCACTCGGCTCGGCAGGCAGCACCTGCCTCCCTCTGTGTTTGCCACAGCCGCCTGCAGTGTTTCTCCCTGTGCATTCCACACCCGGCTACCCTGCCAGGGCTTCCTGCATCAAAACACACGTGATCCAGCTGGGTGTGGGGATGGGAGCCTGAGCCAGGAGGAGGCCCATGAGTTTAAGGAGAGACCCTCCTATGCAGGAAGCCAGCCTGAACTGCATGGTCAGACCATATCTCAAAGACCCAAGAGAGAGGGAGTGTGTGTGTGTTTCATATACTCGTTTTAAGTAGGTCAGTTGCATTATTTGTGAATTTTATGATAGACAAAGAGGCACTGGGTCCGATGAGGTCAGAACACAGGCATCTTGAAGAGCCCACTTTGCGGCATGAGAGGGGCTGAGAACTAACTGAGGGGGCAGGGGCAGAAAGCCAGCAGCGCTATAGTTTTAGACGAGGACAGAGCTGGAATCAGAGCCCTTGGCACTGCTGGTGGGGGTGGGAAATGGTATGGTGCTGAGGGCACCAGCCAGCAGATCTTCGAGACATTACTGCTAGATTACCATGGGAACCAGCAAACCACTCCTAGTTACATACCCAAGAGAAATGAAACCATGAAGCCAGGCACGGCGTTGCACACCTGTAATCCCAGCACTCGTGAGGCTGAGGCAGGAGGATCACTGTGAGGCTGAGGCCAGCCTGGGCTACACAGTGAGCCCAGCTCAAAAAACAAAGAAAAACTTCAACACAACTCTTCAGAGCAGCACATTCATAGCAGCCAGAAAAAGTGGCAGTTACCAAAATGTCCATTCATGGATGAACAGTTAAACTAAGTGTGGTGAACGCCGGGGAATATGATTCAGCCATAGAGAGGAGCCCTCGCTGGCCCCAGCAGCAGTGGCGAGGGCTCTTGAAGAAGTGAGAGGAGCCAGACACAAAGGCCACAGACAAGGGCCGATGGAAAGACACAGTTACACTTTTTTAAAAAATTAGTACAGTAGAGCCAGGTGTGGTGGCGCACGCCTTTAATCCCAGCACTCGGGAGGCTGAGGTAGAAGGAGCGTTGTGAGTTCAAGGCCGGTTTGGGCTACAACTCGAGCGCAAGGCCGGCCTGAGCTACACAGTGCGACCCTGCCTCAAAAAACCAGGGCTGGGAGTTTGGCTCAGTGGCTTAAGCGCCTGGCTGGCAGGCGTGAGGCTGTGAGTTCGATTCTTGGTGCTGCAAAAAAAAAAAAAAAAAAAAATTAGTACAGTAAAGATACATTGCCAAGAACAACAGGATAAGTGTGTTTGTTCAAAGCAAGGGCGGGTATTTTGAGGGTGATTCATGGCAATGTGTCTTACTGTCCTTTTTAAAAATTTAAACATTCACCATGTTCTGTGATCAATCATTTATGGCAACTTCTGTCAAATAAAAATATTACAGTATATCCTCACTCACTTTTTTCATAGATGTGGCACCATGCAACTTCTGGCTCTTCCCTCAAGTCCTAATGACCATGAAAGGTAAACATTTGAATCAGCTGAGGCCACTGAGGCAACCACGACACACAGATAAGACCTTCACAAAAAAGGATTTCCAGAGCTGC
>RJWM01023059.1:0-32734 GCA_004363535.1 Dasyprocta punctata | reverse complement strand
AAGAAATAGTTACTCGTCCCTTCCTCTCATTCACTGATCACCGTCAACATTCCCCTGTCCCTTCTTCAAAGCACAACTGAATCTCCCAGGCTCCTCCTCCCCAGTGCACACGCACGCACAGAAAGGCCTGCAGGAGAAAATGCGAAGGCATGAGAACACTGTCCTTTAATAAAGGAATTTTTCTCTTCTGACTTGTACTAATAATTCATTAAGAGGTCAGGCTGCTTCCGAATTCAAACCCTCCTTCCCAGGCCTATCTCTGAGTCCTAAGCTCACAACAATTATTTTCATTTCTTCTTTGTTTTTGTTTCGTTAAGAGAAAATGTTTGCTGGTTTCTGAAGAGGGGAAAGGACAGATCCTGGGTGCAGGCCTTATACAAATCTGGGGGACACAGATACCTGGGAACAATGATTTTTCATATCACTTTGCAAGACAGTAAAGAAACCAATCTGTCCTGAGCGGTGAGGGGAAGAACATGAACACGCCCTGGCCACGCTCCTGCCTCCCTGGGAAAGTCCGCGCTGGAAAAGTCAGCTTTTGACTATGGGGAGCCAGAAGGGCTGTGCAAGGTAACCAGACCCAGCCGCACCCCTCCTCCTGCCTGGCTCTGGCCTCTCTTCCATCAGCCCAGGACAGCCCGCCTTCTGAGCAAGCAAGGGGAATAAAAACATTGCACGTATGGTTTGAAAAGAACATACGTGAATCTGACACACAGTTTCAGCATCACGTGGTTTCTCTTACGAAAAACATATTCTACATAAAGAGCAAACTAAAAGGCAGATAACAGGAAGTAGGGAGACAGATCTTCCTCAAAGGGGAAGGGGGTCAAGAAGCGGAGGGGCGGGGAGGGAAGGGAGAGAAAGGGAACGAGAAAAGGAATAAAACAACACTAAGATTCCGTCTTACTCCAGAAAGAATGGTGATCATTAGGAAACCAAACAATAACAACTACTGGCGTGGCTGTGGTGAAAAAGGAATCTTCCTCCATTGCTGGTGGGAATGGAAATTAGTACAGAGAGTTCTCAAGGAACTGAAATTGGGAATTCCATATGACCCAGCTCCTCTGCGAGGTATCTTCCCCAGAGAGCTTACATCACCATACTACAGCTATCTATGCATCCAGTGTCTGCAGCAGCACAATTCGTAGTAGCCAAATCCTGGATGCAGCCTGGTGCAATACCCACCAACAGACGACTGGGTTAAAAAAAAAATGTGGTATTTCTATATCATGGAATACAACACTGCTACAAAGAATGACACGTGCCTTTTTGTAGGAAAATGGATGCACCTGGAAAATATAATACTGTGTGAAATAAATCAGACACACAAGCTTAGATATGGTATTTCTCATTTGAGTGAGGTAAAGTACAAAGAGAGAAAATGGTAAAGGATGGATAGAAAAGAACAAGGGGACAAATGCTGTCCAGCAGAGAAGTGACCCAAGAGAACAAGGACAGGGTGAGGAGGAGGGGGAGAGGAAATGAGAGGTATGAAGATATGCCATGTGGCCGGGAGTGGTGGCACACATCTGTAATCCTAGCACTGGGGAGGCTGAGACGGGGATCATTAAGAGATCAAGGCCAGCCTGGGCTACATAATGAGCTCTAGCCCAGTCTGAACTACACAGCAAGACTCTGTCTCGGAAAAAAAAAAAAAAAAGATACGCTATGCACGGGATCCTAATAACTCCAATCCATATAAGCATTATAGATCATAATGTAAGCTAAGACAATATCAACAAGCACGTAAAAGGTGATAGGGGAACTAGAGAAGGGAGGGAGGGGGAAAGAGGAGGGAGAGGGCAAAGGAGACAGGGAGGGAAGGGGGAGGGGGTTAGGAAAAGAAAGCTTTAATGTGTACATGTAAACACTCTCCAAAATAACTGTAAACTGTGAAATGCAAACATGTACTAATGAAAAGAAGGATAATTGTAGCGTAAAATGTTGCAAATCTTGATTCTAGGTAGATTTAGAAAGATGTCTCTGCCTGGCATCTGTTTTAACACACATTTGAAAAAAGTTTGTGCATTTTTAATTGGTCAGCACACTGCCTTTATCATCGTCTTAGCTGGCAGGGTTGCCACACACGAGTGGCCCTTTTATCTGTGGCTCCCTCCCTCCTCCTCTGTCCACTGCTCATGCAGCCTGGGCTCCCTGGCTGGCCCTCAGCTGGGCCTGGTCACACTCCCACCATTCACCAACCTTTCCTGCTGGCCCAAATGCCCTTCTACTTGGGATCTTAAGTTTTCTCTCTGCAGACATCAGTTTGGGACCCACAAGGTTTAACATTCTGTCCCTCTCCCCGTCTCTGCCCACAAATCCCCACAACCCAGTCCCACTCTGGCTTTTTCTCCTTAGCATAGAGGACAATATAACCTACTTTACATTAATTGTTTATCCTCTTTCCTCCCTCTTTGTAAGCCTTAGAAGGGTAGGGACTTCGGTCCATTCTCTTCCCTAGTGTTTTCTCCCTGTACATGGCCTATTGTTTCCCCATCACTTAAAACTGTCCCTGGTACACAACAGGTACTCAATAAATACTTGGGGAAAAATCAAAGCTAACTAAGCTGATACTTGGGGAAAGTACATTTACTTTCTGAATTTGAAACATCAGGCTTATATGCAAAGGCCTCTCTGGTTAAACAGTACTTTCCTTTAATAGCTCAAGCAGGCTGGCTCTGATAAAAATCAGAGTGCAAAGGGGCCCAGCACTGCTCAAATACGGTCAGAGGCCAACCCAGAGCCTTTCTGTCATCTCTGATTTAAACAGCCAAGACCAGGAATAGGACACTAAAGGTAAAACCAGGAGTAGCTTCCTGGCCCATGGTTACAGAGACAACAGCAGTATGCGCTGTTCTGTGAACAACTTAGCAACTGCCACAATCACTAGTGGGATTTTTCTTAGAGTGAGGAGAGGTGCTGAACCCCCAGCTCATAACAAAAGGCAAAGGGAAAGAAAGTGAGGACAGCAAAGTACATAGAGGGACCCTGGAAGTATAGTCCATCCCCACTATGAGTAGATTCCACAGGTGAGAATGTGTCTTTTGGTAAAATTTATCCATAACCCCAGAAAAAACACCTACAGGACTTTCTAGTTCACGCAGAACAGTGAAAATTCCAAGTCAGTCACTAGACCAGTTCCCAAACTCATGCTCCACCTCCCTGTCTCATCGAGTACACAAGTATCCTTCTCATGGTCTATTCAGAATCATGTTTTTCAGTCCTTTTTGCAGTTTTGGTGATTTCTGCTGTTAAAAATGGCCCATAAAGGAGTACTATCTACTGCTCCGGAGCCCTTGAAGGCTGTGATGGGATTTATGGAGAAATTATGTAGTAAGGGACCATGACTTCAAGGTGAGTCAATAATATATAACACACAGGTATGGTTAAATAGAAACAAACATTAAAAAACAAGGTTATATATTGATAAAAATGTTATCAGAGGCTTGCGAGAACTCTGTAGTTCTCCAAGAACAATGGCTCAGTATTTACTAATTCAGCAGTTGCAACTTTATAGAGCACAACTATCACAAATACCCAGAAGGGGCTGTATACGAAAATGGCTTATTTTCCTGTCCCACATCCTTGGGCCAACTCCCTTCAGTCACAGGCAGGTGCTCACTGCTTCTCCTCCTCTTCTCCTGCGGGCTTCTGCTCATCCCATCTCCTTCCTATTCTGCTCATCACCGTGAGTAATGATCATCACCTCTCCACTGCCGCCCCAACTGAAATGGAAACCCCTCAAGGACAAGGCCTCTGTCTCTCTGGCTCACCCAGGCACACACAGTGGCTGACACGGTGTCTGACGCAAAGCCGGGGACCAGTGCATAACTGAAGGGTCACAGCCACCCCTCCAGACACGTGGTCCTCTGCTGACTCCAGCAGCGGTGAGCCTGACTGGAAACATGTTAGACCCGGGCTGCACAGGGCCGTATATGGCTACCGAGTTCTCACAGTGTTAGTCCTATGGAAAATGTGCTCTAAGTATGAAATATACATAAATCTTGAAGATTCAGTACAAAAACTTTTCTTAAATTTTTTTTTTTTTTTTTTTTTTTTTTTTTGGTACCAGGAATTGAACTCAGGACCTTGCACTTACCAGGCAGGCACTTATGCTGCTGAGCTGTATCCTTGGCCCTTCATTTTTATTTTTTTGGTGGTGTTGGGGACCAAAACCAGGACCATGCCCATGTTAGGCAAGCACTCTACCACTGGGCTACCCCCCCCAGTCCTCTCCTTCGTAACTGTTTCTACAGACTCCACGCTAAATTACACTATCTCAGATATTCTGGGTTAAACAACATATATTACAATCAATTTCGGTTGCATCTTTTTAAATGTTTAATGTGTCTACCAGGATGTCTTTAATTACTTCATGGCTTGTACATTATATTTCTCCGAGTCAATCTTGGCGATAATAGGACCATGAGAAGGTCAGCCAGCACACGGCCCAGCCCCAGCTACCCTTCTCACAGCTTCCAGCTCACCCCAAGGAGCTCCAAATGCTCACCAGAGCCAGGCAGGAAACACCTGTCTGGTGGCTTTCTGTGAGTTGACTGAATGAACCAGTTCAATCCCCCAAAGGTCAGTATCACTGAAGGCTGAAACATGGGGCCATCTTGTTCATTATCCAGAATACCAGCCAGCACATAGTAGGCATTATTTACTTATTTTTTAAAAAGACTATTTCCAACTTGTCTGCACATATTTGGGATGGTAGAAAAGGAGAAAGGGGTGGGGGTGGGGATGTGGAAAATGCCTGGGACAGGGATCAGAGACACAGCTCTGCTACAGCACTGAGCCACGAGACCCTGAGTTTTTCACCCCGGAAGGAGGCAGCCCCTACCGCTGCCTTCGGCCCCAGCACGGATCTTCTCCGCTCTGCCCAGTCCAGTAGTCCCTGCACTCACGAGTGCAGCGCGCATGCCTGCAGGCCCAGCAACTGATGACTGATGAGGCCAGGGCAGGAGGACCATAAGCCTGGGCAGTTTAGCAAGACCTTGTCTCAAAATGTAAAAAGATGGGCTGGAGCTGGCGCTCAATGCTAGACCCCGGGTTCAATCATCAGTACAGAAAAAATGGGGATACCCTGAACTCCCAGACTTACTAAATTTTAACTTAAATGTTATGTACTGACATGGCTACCTTATTGGACTGAACAGCTCTGGGCTATTATGATAGGATGGAAGGAGAAAAGGCTTGTAAAAGATATTTTGTGGGGCTGGGGAGACAGTTCACTAGTTCAGTGCTTACCTAGCATGTCCAAGGCCCTAGGTTCAATCCCCATTATAAAAAAGAAAAAAAAAAAATGACCAAACTGTTTTGTAAATGTTTATGTGAGAGAGGAATAATAGGGGTTTTGTTGCGTCAAGTGTTAGAAATCTGAGCTTTTGAGAGGTTTAAATTTCCCAGCTTTACAGAGGCTCAATTTAAACCAGGAGTGGTGGTGCATACTTGTGACCCCCACTTCTGTGAGAGGCTGAGGCAGGAAGATCATGAACTGGAACCCAGACTGCAGCAACTTAGCAAGTCCCCTGTCTCATCATAAAAAATATTTTTTTAAAAGTGGGTGAGGTAGCTCAGTATGAAGGCCCTTGGTTCAGTCCCCAGTGCCATCTACACAGACACACACACGCGCAAGAGACTTAATTTGTCAAAATTGAAAATACAGTAAATTAAACAAGCACACAGTTTTACTTTCCTTGGAGACAGGATGACAAGCAGTGCTCACGGGCTCCTAGGATCACACGGGAAGGTGGGTTAGGGTTAGCCCTTCACATAGTTCAGAGCAACAAACCTTTTGATCCACTAGGCCCGGTACTGATCTAGTACGCTGAGGGCCACACATGCATTCAGAGACCACAACCACCGGTAAACTCCCAGCAGACCGTGTCCTATCTCCCACTCCCTCACGTGTGTCTTGCCCTTCCTCCTACCACAGAAACAAGTTCTCCCGGGGCTCCCTGCTTCTCCTCAGTCCTCAGTCCTTCTCAGCCTCCCAGATGTAAATAGGATTTGTTCACATCTGCCGATGGATGATAAATCCAACCATACTCAAAAGGGGTGGAGACTAATTGGTAGCTGTGAAGAATGCTAACTTGTTTACACTCAGGTTGGAAAATGCTCATGAAATTCACGTTGGGCTCTTATCTCCCAGCATTTTTCCCAGCAGGAAAGCTCTTTCCAAGTCTAAACATCTTGGGGTTACCATTAAGATAATTACGTTCCAAGCAAAAGCAGACAATAAGGAAAATGAGCAGGGAAGCAGAAAAGGGGTGTGAATGATTAGGACAGGAAAACAGAACACCGATATTCAAAGTATGAATGGAAGGCACTGTCCTAAAATATTCAAACATGTCTGGGAGCGCGTTCATTCTTTTCCATTAAAGAGTTCAGCTAATTTTCCCCTCAGCCCTTTCAGCTGCTGCACGATACACTGAAATTTGGGCTTAAGCATTGTGTAATGCTCTGTACAACCCTGGGGTTGGCCCTGAGGAGTTTCCATAATGAAAAACAACATGTGAAATTGGATCCCTGTACCTTCCGCCCACAGGCTGGGCTCAGTGGTGTATTTTATTCTGTCAGACACATGCTGTTGCTTAACTTCCAAGGAGGGGCTCCTGCAACAACGCTCCAGCTACTAGGACAAAATTAACCAGCCTGGCGTGTGTCACTTCACCAAGAACAGGGACCCTGCCCCTCTGTACCTCAAGTTCAGTCTCCCGTCTGTTGATATCATCAGTGGATTGATTTAACTTCTCCAGTTCACCCTAGGGAGAAAAAGGGAAAAGAGATTTAAAGGATCACTTTTGTTTTCAGTATAACTTAGTCTGTAACCAAAACAGTCATTCCACCCCAATTTGCAGGATTAAGGAGTCCTGACTCTCAAGGAAAACAGGGGAAACCTGATTGTAAGAGTAAATTGGCAACATTTCTTAAATACTTGTTTATAACATGCTTTAGGAACCACCCTTTCTTTCTTTCTTTTTTCCCTACTGTTTCTTAAGGTCCTAGGGATTTATCTTTCCTTGGTAGGTCAAATATTTATTACAGGCATGTGCCTTCAGGTACACTTAATTGAAATGAATAGTTTTAGTAACCAAATCAAATAGTACCATCTGCCTTGGAGCAAGACATTTACAGAGAAAACAAAATAAGCAAGTCAGCGCCTAAGGTATAAAGCCAGTGAAATCATTTAAATCAAGGGCAGATTTCTACTAATAATGCATCAGTGTTTGAATATTTTCCTATAAAGGGATGAAAAATCATTTTTTCCAACTGCAAATTATTCAAGCTACCTGGCTCATCTTAAATTTTGAAACTAGTTTTAATCCCAGTCCCCTAAACATTTAGAAACTGATGTTCTGTAAGAAGGACCCAACATGAAGTTAACTCATCTTTACTCTGCAAACAAAGGACCCTGTTAACAGGATTCCATACCAAGAACGTAAGATTTCATAGTCCAAGCTACTAATTTTAATTAACAGAATAATTTCTAGTGCAAGTATTTTCCCACCTGATCTTCATCTTGCTAATCTGCCAAAACAATTCATTTAAACCTCAACCAGCCAGTTAAGTGTGCTTTTAATTGATCTGTGCACCGAAAACCAATTAGGGTTCCAGAAATTGCAGGGAATATGTAAAAGCATTATTTTTTAAAAAACATGATTTATGGAAGGAGTAGAAAAATGGATCTTAGAAAGGAATTTGCTGGGGGTTTTTCTGCACAGAGAGGTGAAGAGGTTAAGCTGTCACTCCCGGAGCTCGGACTGGAAATTGTTTTTTAATCATCTCTCTCGGAAATGGAGGCACAGAAAGCCAGGCCGTTCCCTCGCCGCCTCCACGCGTCAGCTTTGCGCAGCAGCTGTCTGATTTCTGCTCACACGCGACCTCACAAGAAGGAAAAACGCAGGCTTTCGAGCCATTTCAGGCCGTGCGGAAGGTGAAGCCCACGGCGACAATGAAGCCCTCGGCGTGCTAACAATGAGCCGGCGGGGGACGGCGCTCGGCCGACACCTCCGCCAGGTGAGAGCCGGAGCCCGCGGCCCCGCCGCGCCCGGGACACCCCGACACCGCCCGGCCGCCGCCCCCTTTTCTCTTTGTTGCACACCCGCTCGAACCGCTGGGCACGCAGCAGCGACCCCCACCCCGCGGGTGTGCGGGGATCCGCGCAGTCCGGTCAGGCCGCGTCCACGCGGGCGCCGCAGCCTCCCGGGGGGCGGGGCGTGGAATGGGGTGTGCTGACCCCCTCTTCGCGTCCACCGACCGACGTGGCTTCCACCCCCAGACGGCGGACACTGCGAAGCCAGGTGACGTGTAGACCCGACCTCAGCGGCGGGCAGTCCGCGCGGAGCCAGGACGCCGGGCGCCCCCTGCGCGCCCTACCTGGATTCGGGGGTCCACCTCTTCTTCCTCTTCCAGCCCCTGCTCCATCCTCTCTTCCTCCTCTTCCTCCTCCTCCTCCTCCGGGTCCCGGGCCGGCGGCGGGAGCTCGGCCGGCTCCTCCGAGCGGCTCCGCTTCAGCGCCGCGTCCATGCGGGCAGCCCGGCCGGGACGCCCACGGCGCGGGGCTCGGAGCGCCCGGAGGGGTCGCGGCCGGCGCTGGCTGGGTCGGAGGCGCCGCTGCCGCTGCGGATCGCTCGGGTCGAGGCGGCGCGGAGCGGAGCGAGGAAATGGGCGCGGCCGCCCCCTTTCTGCCGCGGCGGTCAGCGCAGCGCCGCCCGCTCCGCCCCCCGGCCCGCCCTCCATTCCGGGCCAGTCCCAGTGGCTCAGGCTCGTCACAAAAAGCCCGGCTCCCTCCAAACGCTGGGGTCCCGAGACGGGAGAGCACCCCCTGCTGCAACGAGGCCGCCCAGTGTCACAAACCTCCCGACGCATCGCGGGGAGCGCGCTTCTTGTCCTGCGGCCGAGGCCGGTGGTGAAGTTGGGAGTCTGTCCACGCGCTGAAGTCATCTTGAGAAGCCAAACTCAGTGACTCTGGACCAGACCTGGGACCTATGAAACACCTGTGCTCGAAGACGTTTGTCCCTTTGGTGAACTTGAAGACGTCCTAGAAAAGGAGACTGAACTGCCCGCTCACAGGAACAGGAAAGGACAGTCAGCTGTAGCTCCTTGCATGGCGTCCTGTGCCGGGGCTGGGGCTCCCAGTGCAGGGCTCCGCTCCCAAACTCGGCTTGCACAGGTGTGGGGTGGCCCTACCTGGATATGCGGGAAGCCAGCGCTGGGAGTCAGGTGGGTGGGGATGGCCTTTTCAAGGAGGTGGCGAGTACAACGCCTGCGGATGGGCGCACTGTGGCCAAGGATCTATGGGGTGTTCCTGCCCGCCTTCAGCAAACAGGCAGCGTTTGCCTGGCAAAGTCTGTATCACAAAAGGCCAAGCAGTGAAAGGGCCTGTCTACTGTTCTGAAGTGTCAGGGCCGCTGTAATGTCAGTGAGCTCAAGGTCAGGTGGTGTCTTAGTTATTTTTCTCATTGCTGAGACAAAATACCTAACACAAGTTAAGGGAGGAAAGGTTTAATTAGCTCACAGTTTGTAGAGGTTTCAGGCCACAAGCAGCTGGCTCCAAGGCAGGGTGGCACATGGCAGAGGGATGCTGGTTCATGGTGGACAGAAAACAGCAAGACAACAAGGGATGACCACAGCTTTCTGCCCCTTTTATCTTAACGGGGTTACTTAGGACAGGTAGCACTCACATCATTAATCCTGGTGCCCTCGATCCTAGCATTGCACCATGAATCAGTCCCAGTGTCACACACTCTAGATCCAGCCACCTATGACTGCATCAGATTCTGGGGGGGATATCTAGACACGGACCATAACAGGTGGGGGCATACCGTAGGCATTGGTCACTGCCAACAGTTCCTTCACTATGGAAACACACAACATATGCATTTTCTGCACAGACTTGTGGTCCATTGCCCTGAGTCTGGAGGACGTGCTTGCTTGGCAAAGGAGCTTCTTTTGGAGAGTTTGTCATCAAAAACACTTTGGAAAAGCTGCTTCTGGTAGTTTTACCAGAAACTAAACTAGCGAGCTACTTTTTTGCCAAGGTGCCTCCCTGTGCACGCTGGCACCCATGAGGCACTGGTAAGGAGCCCTGTGCTGGAGATAGTGTAGGTGTATGCCACAGGTTTGTTTCTGGAAGGGTCACACCTGTCCATTGCCATCTACTCAAGGGTGACTTGGCAATCCTGTGAGACGATTTGAAGTCCCTGTTAAAGACATAGCTACTTTTGTTTTTCCAGGAGTAAATGAGGCAGGAGCAAAATGGCCATTAACAGTCACTTTGGGACATAATAATTGAACCTATAACCAAACAGGCTTATCCTTTCTCTAAATAAACTGAGGTTGAAGTGAGCAGGAGAGGTTGGCCCTGCTATAAATGCATCTCAGCTGGGGGATCCCTATCTTTACCATTCTAAACCACCACTCCAACTGGGTTAAATTGAGATCTAAGAAGAGCATTAGGGTAGGTCAAAATGCCTCAGTGGGTGATAACGAACCTGCTCCAGAACATTACTACAGATTGTTGTCTTATTTTTAGGAGATCTGGTCAGCTAAAATGTTCATTGCAATGCATTTCTAACGTTAAAATAAGGGAAACTACATGCACAAAAATGTGTAGAAAAAAAGGTCCGGAAGGATTCCTACCCCACAGAGTGGCTACGCATAGAAAGAGGAGCAGGGAAGGGCCCAGGATTGACTGGCATGGGGAATAGTGGGGGTCAAAAGAAGCTTGGCTTCTTGATAGTTTCCATTTTTCACAGGGATGATTATGTATAATTATTTGTGAAATTTAAATATAAAATTAAAACAATATGCACAGTGTTGGGTTTTAGTGCTGTATAACAAAGTGGCTTAAAACAACACTTGTTTATCATCTCACAGGTCTGTAAGTTCAAAGTTCAACCATGGCACAGCTGAATCAGGCTGAATTCCTTCCGCTGAGGATGAGCCAGTTCCAAACTCGTTTGTCTGTTGGCCAAGTTCCTTGTGGTCCTAGGACTGAGGCCCCATTTCCTTACTGACAGCCAAGAGCAATAACAGTTCCTGGAAGCTGTCTGCAAGCCCTACCATGGGGCCATCTCCATCTTCAAGCCGGTGTCAGAGAATCTTACTGTGCTGCATCCTTCTGCCTTTCTAGAGAAGGGTGGTGCCTTCCAATGGGAGCCCTGGTCAGGTTGTAACAGCAAATATTCCCCAGCCAGTATACTTCAGTTCATTAGTTGCCCAGGTAATAGTTCCGATTACAGTTCCTGTTACTTTTGTTTCTTAGAAATGGCTGGTCACTGTGATGCATAGGTGGTCACTATGATGCATGTTTGTTTTGGTTACTTTTCCCTTGTTGCTGAAACAAAACACCTGACACCCAAAATCAGGAAAGGAAAGGTTTATTTAGCTTACAGTTTTTGGAGGTTTCAGTCCTTAATCAACGGGCTTCAAGACAGGGTGGCATGGCACCAGGGCAACACTTCTAGGCAGCAGCAGGCAAAAGCAGCCAGAAAAAAATGGGGCAAGAGCAAGCCTCTTTTTCTCCCTTATATTGTACACAGGCCACCCCCACCCCTTCAGGGCAGGTGTAGCACTCACAAAATCTCTTGCCTCCCTCTTGCACAGGATGAGGATAATTGCAAAGTAAGAACCCTGGATCCCTGCTGAGTCTCTCAGTTAAACTTCTAAACTTCTCAAGTTGACACAATGTATCAACTATAACAATATTGTAAGAACCCATCCCCAATTGACAAGTCATTCTGCCTCTGTACCTCCTGCTTGCTTGACCTATATAAGCCCTGGATTACCAGAGATTGGGGCCTGATAGTTTGGGAATGATCCCAGTCAGTGCCTGTCTGACATTAAATAAATCTGTATCCAAATCCTGGGCTTCATTGTGGTGTTTCTGCTTCTCATAGCAAGGTCAGGTCTGACCACCATGATCTCCCATTCTTAAAATCTACTGTGTCCTAGCTACAACCCAATCATGAGCATAACTATTCCGTCACAGTCTCAGGGAGCAGGGGAAATGCACATTGGGGAGCAGGAAATGGGGCCATCTTGAAAATCTTAGTATTCTACACATACTAAGGAGGTGTCTGAGTCCCTCTGGGTGCGATAGTGAGGTGCTATAGACCAGGCGACTTATAAACAACAGAACACTGACACAAAACTCAGTTCTGGAGGCTGGAAGTCAGGGAGCAGAGTATTATCATGGCCAAAGGATGGTGAGGGCCCACTTTGGGGTTCCAGACTGACTTCTCATTGTACCCTCACGTGTCAGAAAGACCCCAAGAGAGTTCTCTGGGGTCTCTTTTATAAGGACATTGATCCTGTTCATGAGGGCTCCACCTTCCTGATCAGGGTCCCGGAGGCCTTACCACCTAATATCACACTGGGGGTTAGGATCTCAGTGTCTGAATTTTGGGGAGAACTGAAACATGAGTCCAAAACAGAAAGCAAGCTACATAAATTACTTATAAGCCAAGTAAACATTAAATGTTCACTTTTGTGAGAATATTGATGGCAGATCTGAGGTACAAAATGGAGACCCCCAGAAGTCCTTTCAGGGTGTCCATGAGGTCAAAACTACTTCTGCAGTAATAGTAAAATGATAGTCACCGTTTTCACTTTCATTCTCTCATGGATGCCTGTTGGGGTTTCCAGAAGCCACACAACACGATGTTGCCACCAACCGAATGCAGAGGACACGAGGACCCATCTGCCTGCTGCAAAGCTGAGCAATATAGAGATTTGCAGAATAGGAAACAATATCCCTCTTCTTTGTTTTGGAGACTTTTATTTTTCATTTTGGAAACTCTGGTTACTTTTATAAAATTATGTTAACATGTAATAGATTTATTGCTTCTAAGTGAATTAACATCGTTTTAAAATTTGTTTTAATTTCTATGTAATGCTTACTGGCAGATACAATCACATTAAAATAGTTTATCTGTTTTGCAGTATTGGGGATTGAACCCAGGGCCTTTGCATGGAGCTTTTATTTTGAGAGAGTTTTGCTAAGCTGTTAAATTGCCCAAGCCAAACTCAAAATTTTGATCCTCCTGCTTCAGTCTCCCAGGCTGCTGGAATTACAGGCAAGTACCCCATGCCTGACTACAAAAGTTCTTTGAGATAGCCAGTCATTGTGCAGAATAAAAAGGAGCCCAGCATGTTGGTGCATGCATGAAATCCTAGCAGTCTGAGAGGCTGAGGCAGGAGGATTGCAAGTTCCAGACCAGCCTGGGCAATTTAGCAACTTAGGGAGACTCTTTCTCAAAAAAAAAAAAACAAACAAAGGAAAACAAAAACAAAAAAACAGAAAAAGGCCCTAGGTTTGATCCCCAGTGCAATGAAAATACATTCAATAAATAAAATAAATTAAAAATGAATAAACAAAAAAATTAAAATAAAAAGGAATCCTGTCACCAAAAAGTTAGAAAACCACTCATTTTGATGAAAAATGTGAGAAAAATGTACCCTAGTTTGACATTATTCTACTTTTATTTACATTTAAACATCTCACTTACCTCCTCACTCAAAAGATGCTCTTCCTTACCCCTACCCCAGGCCCCCGTTGGCTACCGTCAGAATATTTCAGGCCACGTCCAGGTCCATCACCCTAAAAGACTTTTAGGTACAGTTTTACAATTTGAAATGACTGGGAAGCTCCTTGGGGAAGGTGATTCACATGTAGCCTGTCTATGGTTATTTCGTAAGCCTACCTTCTGTTATTTCTAGAAAAAGCAATCATTCAATTCTAGTATTGAACTGGCGGAACAAACAATCCACTGTATAGCCCTCTGTGTGTGTGGTCCCAACAATACGCCTCTGCCCTGCCAGGCCTTAGGAGGTCTGGGGTGCCGTGTCACACACCTGTGTCAAGGCAGCAGCTGCTTGGCAGGGGCTTGAACACCGGTGCACAGATGGGCAAAGGTGGGAAGGCTGATACCGTGACCAAAACCTTGGGAACTGCTTTGCTCGGAAGCCATACTCCCTGTCCGATTTATTTGTTCTACCTCTTTGTGGTTCATGTGAATTCAGATGATGGGGGAATATACAATCTGTGGGCTTGTTACCCCACTGATTCCTTAGGGTGCAACTCTTCCAAGAGAGACCCACAGCCTTTGAGCTGTCGCAGCTATCTCTTTCTTTCTTTCTTTCTTTCTTTCTTTCTTTCTTTCTTTCTTTCTTTCTTTCTTCTTTCTTCCTTTCTCTCTTTCTCTCTTTCTTTCTTTCTTTCAATGTTTTGAGACAGGGTTCAGGCTGGGCTTGAGCTTACTATGTAGCCCAGGCAAGGCCTTGAACTCTCAGCCATCCTCCTGCCTCAGCCTCCCAAGTGCTGGGATTACAGGCACATACCACCACACCTGGCCTTCTCGATTATCTTTAAAATCATGAACTAAAATTTGGGAAGGAGGAGCAGAGGGTGCCTGGCTGGCCAAGTTGTGCTTTTGAATCCCTTTCTTCAGGGCTCTTGGCTCTAGTGACTGGTTTCCTGTCCGCCTCTTCTCTGTGACCCCATCTCTTCACTGCTGTTGTCACACGTTGTCACAGGTCTGTGATCTGGGCCTGGGTCTCCAGTGGGGCTCCCACAGAGAGGCCTGCTGCTTATGTAGCCCACCTCCTGGCGTGGCGAAGACTTGGGATGTTCCTATTTCTGCAAGGGTGAAGAGACACTTGGAGATATTGAAGAAACACTCAAAGTCTGGCCGTGCCTGCCTGGTGAATGTGCACGGCTGTGCGGATCCCCGGGAGAGAACGATGTGCCTTTTGAGAACCTGCCGTGTTGGGCAGAGAGGCAGCAACCAGAAGAAACCCCACCTGCCTCCCTGGTGAGTTGTGCAACTGCACAGACTCCAGGAAGAGAAAGAGATGTGTGTCCCACAGGCCTACTGGCGTGCAGGCTATGAATCAAGGACTCCCCCCCACCCCGTAAGCAACCTGCTGGCTCAGAGGACCGGCTAAGTTCATAGCAACTAAGGTACATAAAGCAACAAAATGCTTGTATTGTTAGGTTATTTTGCAGGCCTGGTACCTGCAGTCTGAGCATCTCTTGGAAAGATGACATTGTGCAGTGTGGCAAATATGTGGGATTATCCTCTGTCTTGTCTTCGAGCCCCAATATCATTCTCATTGTTTTGCTTAATTTTGATTAATTTTCTTTTCTTTCTTTCTTTTTTTTTTTTTCTTCATTTCATATCCTGGTTTTATTGTGTTTTGTTTTTGGTTTGTTTTGGCTACACCTGATGGAATGGTCAACTATTCTGAAAATAACAAGATACACTATAGTAGCTTTTGTTTTCATTGTATCTCTCTTTGAAGTTCTATGCCAGTTCTACTGCTTCGTTTTGATTGTTCTGTTGTCTTTTGTTGGATCTTACTATCTTTAAAATTAAAAAAAAAAAAAGAGTCCGGCCATGCTGGAGCAGTGTCATTTCTCCATCTTCAGGGGAGTAGAGGTGGTGACACACAGGGTCTAAAGTGTTCCTGGACCTTTTTGTGACAACAGAAATTTATCTTTTCTTGAAAACTGGAGTGTGGGGGGTGAGGAGACCCAGTGACCTCCGAGTATTTGGCGTGAGTTGGAGGCCAGCAGTGCACAGCCGGAAGGGAGGTGAAGGGAGCAGGGTTTCCCTTCTTGGAAACCAGGGGCATAACCGAGAGTCCCTGGGTCTTCTTTTCTATGTTCAGAGTCCCAGATGACTCATTGTTCAGCCTCAAAGGACCAGGAGGGTTCTACAGAGAAGCTTGGACCAAGCCTTGAGTAATAAGCAGAATTTCCTTGAATAAAGGAGTATAATGTTTCGCTAAAGAAAGACAGAAAGGTCTCCCACACGGGAGAACTAGCGTGAGGAGCTGGGAAAGGGTAAGGAGGAGGCCATGACTCGGGACCCAGGAAGGGAGGGCAAGTGGTTGAAGCAGAAGATAAAACCTGAAGGAGAGGCCTTGAATGCCAGGCTTTGGAGTATAAGGCTCATGGAAATGTGCTTGGAGTGTGAACAGAAAGCAAGGACACGAGTGTGAGGAGAACGGACAGCAGGGAGAGAAAAAGAGAGATGAAATCAGAAACCTGCTGGTAGGTAGGTCCTGCAGTGTCCATAGGTCATGGTGAAAAACTCGAATGTTCTTTTGAGTGAGTGATCTTGTAATAACTCTAGCTGGTGGGAAGGAAATGGCCTGGGATGGGTGGAATTGAGGAGCAAAGGAGGCACAGGAGATGAATGAGATCACCAGCTGAGATTCAGGGGCAGCGTGGGTGGCACTGGGCGGAACAGCGATGCACAGGAGCTGTCAGGAGAGCTGGCAGATTGGCCAGAGCAACACATTGTGATCGCCAGGCTGCCCTGAGCACCCAGCTGTGGCTGGAGACACTGGGTGAGACCAGCCAGCAGGGATGAGTGCCACTCCTGCCCAAGCTCAGCCTCTGGGAGAAGATGGAAAGTAGGGAGGAAGTGGGACTGAGCGGTGAGTGGGGTGGCATTGCACCCCCAGATCTACCAGTGGGGTAGCAGCAATGGTGAGGGAGTTGAGGGTGGAGGTAGATGTAATAATTTTAATTATGAACCCTGGAATTACAACTGGATCACATGGGAAGTGCAGGTAGGAGGGGTGAGGGACTGTTAAGCGGTTGCTTGAATAACCTCAGACTCCAGGCATGGCAAGATGAAAATTAATTTGAGACATTATCAATTGGCGCCTGTTCAAACCTAGAGGATGGAAGACTCAAAGTTGATTCTGGAGTTTGATTCAAAGTGACACCATTAAATTAGGAGGCACACAGACCTCAGAAGTCTGGGTTGGGGAGATGATACATTTGTTTTGGGATAAACTGATTTTAAGAGGAAATTACTGAGAGCTCTACTCTGTCGTATTCTAAAACAGAGACCCAGAACATCCAAATGAACCAACCCTTGGAAGGCCTCTGCAGACGCCTCCAGGCATTCCCTATCTCAGCAGGCGCACGGCAGCTCGCCCATCACCGAGGACAGTGTGGGACATTGAGGTTTTAATTCTGGTATTTAGGGGCCTCCAGGAATAGGAGGCACGGGGGTGGAGTGTCTTCTTTTGGTGAGGCAGACAGAGAGTTATAGTGGCAAGAATTCTATCTGAACCAGATTGGTTTTGTTTTTGTTTTTGTTTTTTTGCAATACGGGGAATCAAACTCAGTGGCATTGTACCACTTCTATTTTTTATCTTGAGACAAGATCTTGCTAAATTGCGCAGGCTGGCTTGAACTTGTGATCTGCTTGCCTCAAACTTGTGATTCGCTTGCTTCAACCTTGCAAGTACCTGGGATTACAGGGATATGCCAACCTACTCACCTATTTGAACCAGGCTTCAATTCCAGTTGTACCATTCGTGAGTTGTCTGACTGAACGAACTATTTCTTTACTCTGAACTTCGGCATCCACACCTGTGCAGCAGGGATAAGCTGCAGCTGTATCCCTCTCAGGGACAGTGTGAAGAGCATGTATTTACAAAAATACCGGCACCCAACACTAATTTATGGTGATTCCCTTGTCTTTGTTCTCCTCCTCTGCCCCATGGATTAAACTCAAGGGAACAAGGTTATTGGTTTTTTGGTTTTTTGTTTGTTTGTTTTATTCTGTTTTGAGACAGGGTCTTGCTATGTAGTTCAGGCTGGCCTTGAGTTCACTATGTAGCCCAGACTGGCCTCAAACTTGCAGTGATTATCCTGCCTCAGCCTCTCAAGTGCTGGTATTACAGGTGTGTGTCACCATATCTGGATGGGAATACAGTGTTCTAAGCAACAAATTAAAATTTTTTTTGACTTTTTTTTGTTTTTTTGAGATAGGATTTTGCTGTGCAGTTCAGGTTGGACTTGAACTCACTTTGTAGCCCAGGCTGACCTCAGACATGCAAAAATCCTCCTGTCTCAGCCTCCTGAGTGCTGGGATCACAGACATGTGCCACCATGTCTGGCCTTAAACTTTTTAAATTAATGAGTTCATTAATTAGTTTATTTTATGCAGTCTAAGCTGGCCTTGAACTCACTATGCAGCCAAGGCTGGTCTCAAACTCATGGTGACCTCCTACCTTGGCCTCCTGAGTGCTGGGATTACAGGTGTGCCCACCATGCTTGACTGTTTTAAAATATTTTACTTAAAAAATTGTTTTGAGACAGGGTCTCCTACTTCAGGGTGACCTCAAACTCTTGGCAGTCCTCCTGCCTCAGCCTCCTGAGTACTAGAATTACAGGTGTGCACCACCATGCCTGGCAAAAATGTTTTTTAAGTGAAATTTGCAAGCTGAAAGTGGTCAGCAGCATTATTTCAAAACATTTATAGCACCGTCTACATACATGCACTATTTCTAGTACCATATAGATGACCAAGTAGCAGTTTCTTCCTATTCGGGGAGGCAGCGTCCCACCACAACTGTATCCTAAGGCAGCAGCCCAGTGTGTTCCTAGTTGTGAAGTTCAGGTTCTTTCTGTCAAACTTCAGTGCCACTGAAATGAAGATTCCTCGGGGGGAAGAGCAGTTGCCTAGTGTGCATGAGACCGTGGGTTCAACCTCCAGCACCACAATCAGTCAGTTAGGCAATCAATCAATGAATCAAGTATTTCCTCTAATGACCTTTTTTAAAAAAAAAAAAAAACCTACATCTGTTTAGTAGCTCCCATGGAAGAGAGACTGCTCACTAAACTAATAAAGAAGAAATCTGCATTCCTACCGCGCTCTGGAAACTGACACTCAGCTATCACCCCTCTCCTGCCGGATCCGCGGCATCTCAGACCTGCGGCTACAGACGGGAGCCACGGGCTGGATCGGGCCCTGCGGCAGGTGCGGCTGGGCGGGCATGGTGCTTTCTGTATTGGAATGAGCAGTTCAAATTTGAGTGATATGACACGAAACTTTATGTCTCTGCTTGGCAAGAGTGCGGAGGAAGTAAAGCTGGTCCCTTTAGAATGCTAGCATGCCCTCGAGTTGCCACCAAGCCCTATAAATCCCAGGGTCCCCTCAGCTCTGGAGACCCTGCGTCATGGGCTCTGGGTCTTTAGCTGGACACATTGCCGTGGGATCCAGGCCCTTGGCTGAATATTCTGGGTCTTTAGTGTGGTGGACAGATTTTCCTGCACTTGCTTGTGACCATCATAAAACAGTATTATAAATTCTGTGTCCTGTATGCAGTTGTTCTCCCTGTAACCCCTGACTACAACACCCCGGTAGCAAGGAAGCCTGGCTGCCTGCGCCCACCGTCTCCCACTCTCCCACCAACCCCACAGGACCATGGCACATGACAATGTGGAAGCGAATTGTTAAAGTAGACCTTAGACCCTTCAATAATATCTTTCACCCCAAATGTGTGGTTCTCAGGA
This sequence comes from Dasyprocta punctata, assembly GCA_004363535.1. Classification (NCBI taxonomy): domain Eukaryota; kingdom Metazoa; phylum Chordata; class Mammalia; order Rodentia; family Dasyproctidae; genus Dasyprocta; species Dasyprocta punctata. Next base: position 13,398 of record RJWM01023059.1, on the reverse strand, counting down.
AACCTTGAGTAGCAATGGAAACCTGTTCTTCCAAAGGCATTGGGACCTCTCCACGGAAGAGGAATTTGTTTCATTCAGCAACTTAGTAACAGCCTCCTGTTGCCGAATTGTCTGGCACTGTGGCCACTCCCCATTAATGACAACTTTCATTTGTGTTCTAAAATGAGCTAGACTCAAATCTCCTGTCTCAGATGAAATGCAGACCAGAGCACTTAGAGAACCCCCCAAAAAAGAGACTTGCCGTGTTTATCTGTCCTCTAGAAGACCCACAGATATTTAGAATGTTGCTGGAATTCTGGAGATGGGAGACACACTCCATTAAAAAGGAGAGAAGGGAAGGGGAGAGAGAGAGTGAGTGAGTGAGAGAGAGAGAGAGAGAGAGAGAGAGAGAGAAGTTTCCATACCCTGAAAGCCAGTGGGCGTAACAGACTTCGGACAGTGTCCTGGAATGGGTAGTCGGGGGAGAGCATGCTTCTGGGCCCTGAAAGAAAAATGACTGGTCATGGTGACCCAGCTTGGGTTAACCAAGAGTAAATTATGTCAGCACAGTCTTTGCTTCCTTATTCCACAGTGCGGTGGGGTAGGAAGTCTAAGGATGGAGATACACAAGACAGGAACTCTTCACTGTTCCAAGATCATTGGTATAGACGCCACTTGAGTAAATCTCCTTATAAAAGGAAACCAGTATTTCATAATAAACAATGAAAAAAAAAGATTCTATTGGTATTTTCACCAACAAGTAAAAGATTATGAAGTTAAGTTTACTTTTCTTGTATACAAAAACTTCTTGACAAATATTTATTGAGCATCTATTAAATGGCAACTTCTGGCAAATGAAAATATGGCAGTGAATAAAATAGTCTCTCTCTAATGGGGCCTGTAGTCTAAGAGTACACAAACATTTACATATACACAAAATAGTCCAGCTACTGACAATATGATGATTACTATGAAAATAATGGTTGTTTGATAGAAGAAGCCTGCTCCTAATGGGAATGGGGTGGCTCTCTATAGATATGACATCTGAGTTGACATTGAAATGATGACAGAGAACCAGGCAGCCATGCTTGGAAGAGGGGGAGACCAAGACACACCCCACCAGGATGGGCAGAGTGGGGAGGGTAGCAGTGTGAGTTGTGCATGTAAGTCAGATGGCGTGGGGCCCGGGGGGGCATAGAGTGGATTTTATTATAAATGCAATGAAGCCACTGGGGGGATTTAATTCAAGGAATGACAAGCTGATTCATACATTTAAATGGCTGCTATGTCTGCAGTGTAGCGATGAGCTGGCTGTGAAGTCGGGAGCAGGAGCCAAACACCACGTAGAAGCATCCCCAAGTGACGGGTGTGGCCCCTAGGTTAGCGTCAGGTGGGGCCAGAGGAGAAATGGAGTGGAGGAAATTCAGGTTGTATTTTGAAGTTAGACCCAACCAAATCAATGCTATTCCGGCAGATGCAAGGTGAGCAAAGGTAGAGGCATCAAGAGCGACTCTTGAGGTTTTGGCCTGAGCACGCAGCTGACTTACGCAGCTCTCTATAAGTGAGTTGGAGAAGACTTCTTAAGGAAACAAATCTTCTGAAATCAAGCGCTGCTTCCAGGTGCCTAAGTCTGAGAGGCTATGAAACACTGGAGAGGAGATGTCAAGGAGATGATAAGCGACAGGTCAAGACGGCAGCTGTGGATTAAGAGTCTCCAGCATGCTGATGATGTGTAAAGCCAGAGACGGAGTGAGATCACTCAGGAGAGGGGGCGTAGGCTGGGAGAGGACCAGGGACTGCTCCAGGGCAGAGCAGCGTTTGGAGAGGGAGCCTTGGAGAGGAGACGAGGCAAGAGGACAACAATGAGCCAAGTCTTAAAATAGCAACAATAACCACAAAAATGAATCACTCATCATTTTTGGGGCATTTTTCTAGCAAAATTATATGATCATATTATATGAAATCTGTCACTTCAGACTTGATTTCACAGCGCAATCACAGACAGTACAATTTTGGTAAAAATATTTGAGGCATTTGTTAATTTTCTCAAGTGTATCTCTTACTCCTTTGATACTCAAAATTGTTCCCTGGAAGCCTCTCTTTGGTCCTTATGCTCATAGATTTTCTTCTCATCTGACGCTGCATTTCCTTGCACATCAATGGCATTGCAACAATTAGGGCAGTTCCCCAAAGGTGGTTTCTTAATCCTTCTGAAATCTGCTTATATTACAAAACGGATGGTGTCACTTTGCCATCGAGTTTATACTATTTGCATTGGGCTGTGCTGCTGTACCCTCACAGCGGCAGCACGGAGAGAATAATGGCCACACACTTTGACCCAGTGGGCGGGGGTGGGAGCTTGACCTTAGGAAGGGGCACATGGTCAGTTTGTTAGTGATGAGCTTTGCCCTTGAGTTGTTTTGGCACAGCTCTTAGCTGGAATCCTGCCGTTTCCTGTAGACAAGCCTGAAAAATACAAATGGTCCATGATGGCCCATGTCAGAGACCTAGTGACTCACTGGACGATCAAGTTTAAAGTGAATGAATCACACTGTCCAACCATAGGCATTCCGTCGGGTGTGACTCTCAGTTCTGTCCACTTCCATGTCGGTAGCGATGACTGAGTGAATATAGAGATTGCATGGTTCATGGACCTTCAAAAGACACGATGCTGGAATTGGTACCCTGAGCTGTGCCATCACGATTCATAAAGGCCTTCACATGGACCTGAATTACGTTTCTGTGTCCTGGAAACCATAAGAAAATCATGGAAAAGACTCTGGCCCACTGGGCAGAAGCAGGGTCCTGGCTTTAAAAGGAAAGGATGGTAGGCTAAACTGAACATAGTCAAGTTCAGGGAGGCTAACTTAGTTTAAAATCAACTAGAATAAGATGGAGAAGGCAATGCTTAAAGCAGCACATTTTAAAAAATGTTAGACATTGTAGGCTGCATTTCTACAAGTGTTTCTAGAATGAAGAGGTCATAATCTCATACTTTTCTGCCCACAGGAGACCCGCCTCTGGTGTTTTGAAGTTGACTGCTCCATTTGACATCAGGACACTCAGGACTGTGGGGAAACAGAGAGTTAGATTTGGGTGTGAGTTTTTAAATATGTTTGTTTTCTGCTTTCTATTGGTTAAGTCTCTAATTTTTACTTGAGCTGCCTCAAAAGGTAATGATTTTCCCAGGAGCTGTTCAAGTTAGGTATCATATAATATTTCTGATATTTAGTCATTTCTGACCAGAAAGAATGGTAGTTTCACGTAGTTTAGCCTAATAGTTGGCAGAAATGGCGAAGGGGATACCAAGCAATGGTGGTATTTTAGGAGCAAAGGACAGAAGGTGTATCTAACACTGGCTCATCCCAAGGAAGAGAAGGGTGATAGTGGAATGAGAAGTACTGGCTGAAAAATTTGGAGAAATAATAGTTTCAGCTATGGCTAGATCTAGGAGCCTCTTTCCCTTTCTCTCTGTCTCTGCCCTTCTGTCCTTCGTGTTGGCTCCCTTCCCAGACAGCCCTGCCCCTTGTGGTTGGGCACCAGGCTTATGTTAAATCGACTTAATTACTCCAGCCAAGAGCCTCTCCTCATTAATGATAATTCCTGGAACCAACACCTGTTGAATGACCTGGCCCACGCACCCATCTCTGACTCCGTAATTGAGGCCAGAAAGAGGATGTACAGTGACTAATGATCATGGTCTTGTTTACAAGCCCTGAATCCATATGAGGGTGGGTGAGAAGAGAGTGGGGTTCATCCAGGGGGCTGCATTGAAGGAAGAGCAGCTTTCCAGTGGAAAGCTAAAGTGTGACAGGCCCGTGTGAATGATGAGAAGGACCAGTCAAGTGAGAGTCTGGGGGAAAGCATCCAGGCAGGAGGAGCCACTGGACCTGAAGAGCAAATGAGCCAGGTGGGCTGAGGAGCAGGACGAGAACCTGGGTTTCAGTTAACTATTGTTAACAAGTAAGTTGTTAAGTACTTGAATTTGGAACGTGGAGTATAAATCTAAGAACCATCAGTAAATAGATGGTATATCCATCAGTTTTCTGTTACTATAATGAAATACCTGAGGCTGGGTGCTCATAAAGTTTATTCAGCTCACAGTTTTGGAAGCTGCAAGTCTAGACACATCATGGCAGATGGCCTTGTGGTGGGAACAGGGGTCAGAGCAAGAGATTGCACGGTCAAACAGGAAACCAGAGAGGCTGGGAAGGGACCAATTTTGCCACCCTCTCTAAAAACTAACCAGTGACTCACAGGAACTAAATTAATTCCTTCTTAGGAAAGCATCTTCAATGGTTTCCTACTAAGTCTCACCTCCAAAAAGGTCCCAACAGCCTCTGACACTGCTTTAAACACATGAACCTTGGAGGAAAATCCACATCCAAACCATAGTAACTGGTAGCAAAATTCAGAGACCTGGAAGGGATACTTCAGGGAAACAATGTGAGAGACCCCAGGGCCTAAGAAAACCACAGACCATCAGTGGGAGGGGGCTGAGTCCCAGAAGTTCAGAAGCAATGGCTGGTAAAGCAGGAGGGAGCAGGAAGGCTGGTTTCATGACAAGTTGGAAGGAGGCGCCCATTGTGTCAAATACTATGGGTTGCCTGGAGGGACAGGTAGGCAAAAATGTAGACAAATTCAGTGGTATGAGGTCTCTTTAATGCCTTGACCCAAGCAATTTCAGTGGAGGGACCACAGACTCATAGGAAGGATTTGAGAAAGCCTTGGGATGTGGGCAGATGAAGACAGAAAACTTACACAGAGACTTACTTGGAGAAGTTTTGTTGGAAAATTAACTGGTTAAAGCCACAGATGTCCATTGCAGCCTAGTGTTTTGTTTTTTTGTTTTTTTGTTTTTTTTAATTCTTGCTTAGGTTTTTTTTAAATTTTAAAGAGTATATAACAGAATAAAACCAGTGTAAGAGATACAGGACTTCAAAACATTAAGAAATCAACAGCAGTTCCCATTAAAGTCCCTTTCAAAACTGAGGAGATTGAGTCTATGAAGCACCTGCTATGTGCCAGCCCATTACTTATCTATGAAAATTTCCTCATCACAAAGCTGATAAAATGTAATCAAAATATGTATCTGTAGGTTCAAGGAAACACACACTCACACACACACACACACACACACACACACACACACGAGAAAGATTACGGCCACAGTGCCATAAGTGGTGGAGATTTTTCAAATGAGTTTTCTCTGCATTGCAAACCTAAAAAGCCAGCAGTTTCATTTCTGCTGGGTGAGCACACAAACTCTCTCTTCCACAATTTCTTAAGGAAGCTTGTTTATGCAAACTTTTGAAATTTGATGCCAAATATAAATGTGTGACCCAAAGAATAAGCAGATTTTTGTAACCAGGACGTAAATGAATCTTGTGGGATCTGAAGTATTGCTTTTGTTTCAATATTTTGTTATTTGTTTCTTGAATACATGTAGTTTCTCATGAGCAACCTCCAGAATAAGAAATATTCCTCATATACAGAAAATATTGCTATGAAAAAATATTATTTAACTCAGGCAAGGTGGTGTTCAGCCATAACACCAGCCAGTTGAGAGACTGAGGCAGGAGGACCACAGGTCAAGGGCAGCCTGGGGGACTTGGTGAGACCTTGTCTTGAAAATGAAACAAATAAAAAGGGTTGGGGATGTAGTTCAGTGGTAGAGTGCTTGTCCAGCATGCATAAGGCCCTGGGTTCAATCTCAGTATTGGAAAAAAAATTAAGCAAAGACTATAAGAAAGACATAGAGATATTTTCATACCTAATTTCACTACACAATTTCTCCCAACCTTTTCTAACCCTGAAATGAAAACTCTGAACTAGTGTCTGACCTACTCTGTAAAGAAGCAGGCTGAGCCACTGGAGTGCTTATCTTCCAGAGTCTATAAAAATGTTAGACATCATCATGTCATCCTTCACATTGCTGTCTCTGCTGATGGACTAGTTCAGAAGCCTAGCTGTGCTACTTATGCAGTTGTGCAATCCTCAGTAACTCACTTAACCTCTGTGAACCATAGTTGCCTCATTTGTCAACTGGTGATGGTAGAGCTACTTTGCAGTTGTATGTTGAAAATTGCCAGTGTAGGCAACAGTCTGTGTGCATACTCTGAGGACAATAAGTGGTAGTTATCGCAGAGGGCAGCACCTAGGAGTATACTAACTCTCATGGAAAAGGCTAAGCTGTATGCCCAAATCTTAAGAAGAATCCCAGGTCTAAATTATCTTATCTCAAGTTTTAAGACTAATCTCACTGCTCCGGGAATTCTATAGCTGACAGCATCATTTTAAGCAGTTTCTTAAAGAGTCATGGGTTTTAGAAGATCATCTGTTGACGCAAAGTATCTCCCGGAAATGTCACTCCAATGTCTCCATGATCTCTGTCCAACCCCAAAGTTCTCAGCTTAATACAGATATGTTCTGTTTGCCTGAGTTCTTTCCAGAGAGGAAGGACTTCTGCCCTTGCCCTCCCTGGTTTTGAAGACATCACCATGAGAGTTTCTCTTCTGCAGAAATAACTGCAGCTCTAATTTGGAGCAATTTGCAAGTTGGCTTCAAAGGTTCCCAAAACCTCAGTTTAGATGAGAAGAGAAAGTTCTATCTCCAAGCCCCATTCCTATGTTGGTGTCAACTTCTTTCAAGTCTCTGGTGAGAAGAGAAAAGAAAAAAAAAAAAAAAGGAGCGAGAGAAAAGAAGGAAAACATAGAAACAAAACTTTTGTAAATGGGGAGGGGAGGAGGGAGGATAATGGCGTGGAGAAAAAAACAAGTTATATCATGTACAGGTACAAATTCTCTATGATGAATGTGATTGTTGTGTATACCTAAAATGTACCAATAAAATCTAATGTTTAAAAAAAAAAAAACTGGCCAGGCGTGGTGGTACACGCCTTTAATCCCAGCACTCGGGAGGCTGAGGCAGGAGGATCGTTCTGAGTTCGAGACCAACCTGGGCTACACAGTGACCTCAAGGCCAGCCTGCACTGCATAGTGAGGCTCTGTCTTGAAAAATTAGGGCCGGGGATTTAGCTCAGTGGCATAAGTGCCTGCCTGGCAGGCGTGAGGTTGTGAGTTTGATCCCAGGGACCAAATAAACAAAAACAACAACAACAAAAAAACCTCTGGTGAGGAGTGGCACTAAGGCTGGGACAGCCATCTCTTTAGTCTGAGTCTAGCTGGTGGGACTGCTTGAACACAAGAACACACAGGGGCCAGGCTATGGGGAACTCCATTGGGGAGGCCCTGGACATCAGCCAGGCCCCGACTATAGACAAAGGGTCTGTTTTGGTGTCTCTCATCCTCTTGGAGTAAAGAAACAGTGGTAGATGTTCAATCAGGCTACTTTAAAATACTACGCTTTTGTTACTTAGGAGAGAGAGGGAGATCACCGTGGATGACCTGTCCGAATTGCTCAATGCTGTTTGTGCTCCACGCCACATCCCCTTGGCCTGCCTGGGACTCCAGCTGTGACCAGAGAGGGCATCTTCATGCATGCTGACAAGGCTCACCGAAAACGCCTGTGGAATCTCTCAACTTTGCCACCACAGGTTTTTAATTCTGCTTTGTTTTGTTTTGTTTTTCATTATTAAACCCTCAGGAGTTCTTGCTGCCCATCCATAAAGCAGCCAGGAGGAGGGAAAGGCAAGGAAAGGTCCAGGCCTCCGGTGCTCTGGAGATGCGCAGTCTGCACTGTTCCTCGGGATCCCAGCAAGGAAGGACCAGCTGCTCACAACGGCCTTGAGTGTGGCAACTGGCGTTTTGCTTCCTTTTACTCTACCTGGGTCCTACTTCCCAGGTTTCCCTCCCGAAAATGTTTTCTGAACCCAAGACTCAAGTCTTTTTCTGTGATTTTGTTTCTAGAAGCACATAAGCTAAAGTATGCATCAATGAGCATGACGGGAGGTTTTTGAACCTGCAAAAATAAAGTTGTTTCTTGGCTGAACAAGAATGAAAAGAGAACTTGTCACTGCTAAGGAGAGCTGCTCATCAAATGGAAATGGGAACTCAGTTCTGACCACAGGGAACAAAGTTAAACCTTCCAGCTGACTGTGAACCCAGTCTAGGAGCAGTGGGTGGCTGGGGCATTCTGGAAGCGTAGGCATTTCCTGTCTCAGTCCTGGTGCTGGCTGGGCAGAGGGGGTGGTAGAGAAGGTGCAGGGGCTGCGTGAATGGGGAAGGGCTATGGGCTGAGAGGGAGACAAAGGTTCAAAGCAAGCTGGGCACAGCGGTCCATGCCTGAAATCTGAGCACTCCAGGAGGCTAAGGCAGCAGGATCACGTGGGATGGGTTCATTTCAGACACCAGAGGTGAAGGCCAAGGTAGTTTCCAGCCCTTCTCCACAATTGTGTGAGGGGCTGGCCATGGACCAATGTCCCTAACAATCCCAGTGGATTTGATAACACTTCCCCCAGGGACTTGATTCATTTGTCCCGGAGGGGGAAAAAAATGAAATGAAAAGATGACGGGGAAAAAGCAATTGGGCCCTAACCTGCATCCAAGGACGTGACCTTTACTCAGGGAAAGGAAGAGTAAAACAAAAGATAACCACTTCCTAAGGGGAATTTCCAAGAACAATCAACAATAACAAAGAAATCAAACAATCACCTACCTTCCTTCCTGCTGATTTTATGAGTTCATTTTTAAAATTTTTTTTATGAATTCATTTTTATCTTTCTTATACATGTGGGTCCACAGAGAAGATGTAGTTATAGTGTTTCTGAGGGAATAAATATTTTTCCAAGTGCTATAGGCAAAGTGTTATTAAAGGCAGGAAAATATTCAGGGTCTGCAGAGCAAGTCTAGGCCAAATAAAATAGGAAAAGAGGTACGCCCTACAGCATGAGGGTAGACCAGCATGCAAGAGCAAGACGCAGTGGTAAAAAACTCAAGGTGGACTGTCCTTTTTGTATCACCCACTCCTCTGACTGATGTCAGGTCTAGGTCATCTTCTTGAACACCTGCTTGAGTGCTCATAAAAAGTGCAGGGCTTTGGGAACTGTTCTGTGTATGTGTCCTGGGATTTTGTAATTAGCAGATCATACCTACTTCCCCAGCCAACTTTGCCACACCCTAATCTCCCATCTCATTTCTGCCTGAGAGACATGTCCCTGTGATTCCTCATGGGGTGCTGAGGAGTGGTTTCTGTCTTTTATAGCTTCTTCTGGCTGGAAGGCGCTGTAGACTGTACCTACTGGGAATTACATGCTCTCCAACTGCCTTGGAATGTTGTGGCTCACTGCATGGGATGGGGAGAAAAACTGTTAGAACACAAAAAGAAAAGAAAGAATTGACTATTGAGCTGTTTGATGGAAGAAAGAGAGTAACTTTAGCAGGTTGGTTTTCCACATTTCCTGTGGAGGACAAAGTATGGCAAAGCATCAAGAGGAAGAGAAATTATCAAGAGCCTGGGAGCATAACCTTAGCAAGATTATTCACATAGAGGATCCAGTTAAAAACAGGAGCCTCGATACAGGTTCCCATTTAAGCTGTGGTTTATTAGGAGCATTAGTGACTCTACTATCTGTACCTGGAGAAATAGTGAAGTCTTGACTTCTGAAGAGCAGCCTCAGATCTTCCAGGGGTTCTCAGGAATCTTAGTCCTGTGAAAATTCTAGTGACCTTATCCCATGTAGGATTTTCTATCTTGACACTGCATCTCTTGAAGGACCAGAATGGTTCCTCAGGAACTAAGAATAAGATTAGGGTTCTCAGGGGGATGTAGGGCTGCCCTTCTTGTCTCCCTATCAGCCTTTTGATTTCCCAAGGAGACTTTAGGCATGTTTCTTTAGGATTCCTTACAATGCTTGATTGCTACCTGCTTGGAAAGATGGGCTGGCTGCCTGATGGGGAGTCAGGATTTCTAGTCTGGCCTAAAGTCTTCCTCTGTTAGCATAGCAGTAGCTATTACTTCCCTCAAGTAGTGTGGCCATCCAGTGCGAGTCACTCCATCTCACTTTTTGAAAAGTATGTCACTGGGCAGAGTTCTTGTCTTAGACTTTGTGTCAAGACACCCAAACCAATTCCTCTCTTCTCATATGTGGAGGAAGAAGGTTCTTAAGTTGTTATAGTTTGTGTTCGGCTGCCCCCGCCCCAAGCCTCACACAATCATGGAGGTGGCTGAATCTAGCATCTGTGATTGGTTTATTGTCTAGCGCTGGGATTGGCAGTGTGAGTGTTGCACCCACCCAGGGGTGGAGCCAGCATACAATATAAGGGAGGGAAGCTGGCGTGTTTTTCTCTCTTTTGCCCTGTTTGCTCTTGTTGCTTGCAGCCGCCATGAATGGCTGCCCCTCAGCCACGCCACCTTGCCTTGGAGTCAGCTGAGTATGGACTGAAACCTCCAAAAAACTGTAAGAAATAAACCTGTCTTTCCTTCATTTTGAGCATCAGGTATTGTGTCTCAACAATGAGACAAAAATAACCAAAACGTAAGTCAAGTATTTTACTTATAACATGCAGCAGGATCTACCTGTTGGCTAATTAGATCAGAGAGACCTGGCATAGTCCCAATAGGTAAAATCTATTTTGGCCTTAGTTGAAATTTGAGAAATTTCCCCCAGTTTTGCAAGCAAATCTCTTTATAGCAAGGGAGTAAGATGCCATTGGACTATTAGAAATTCATCTTTAGCTGCTCATGGTGGTGCATGCCTATAATCCCAGAAGGAGGATCACCATCAATTTGGGGCCAGTCTGTACTACAAAGTAAGACTATCTCAAAAGAAGAAGGAGGAGGAGGAGGAAGAGAGGGAGAAGGAGAAGGAGAAAGACAAAGAGAAGGAGAGGAAAAAGAAAAAGAAAAAGAAACCCATATTTAAACGTTTGGCCTTCAAAGTGACATGTAGGAGAAGGAGTAAGGAATCTCCAAATAGGGACCTTCTCGACTCCAACTATGGCTATAGACCTAGAGGACAGTTTTCCAGAGAAGGAAGTCAAAATTGAGTTGGCTGACATATGACAACCAGCATTACCCAAGATTCCACATAGCAGATGGTAATATTCATGGACATTTCTCTTCAGGGTGGAAAACGAGGGTTTTGGCTGGTCTAGCCCCTCTCTGAGAGAGAGAACAGGCAACCCTCCAGTGCCATGAGTCAGACACATTGACTAATTCACACTCAGAGCAGGGCCCAGGAGGTAGCTTGTTTCAGTCATGTGCCCAGTGTTCAGATTTCTTGTCCTCAATCATCCTTGTTTTCCATTGGATGACTTGGGTGAGTTTATAGCATTTCCAATTGCAACAGCTATGATTCTACCTTTTCTCTGTTGACCCGCCTCCAGATCCTGATTGTTAAACATAGAAAAGGCCATGTCCAGTAATTGGGTCTGTCAGCCCGCTCAGGTGACCTAAAGGAGATTTTCACAGCTAAGGTCCTCAGGTTAAAGAATGCATGTGTGCAGGACATCAGCAACACCACCAGGCAGCATGGAGCAGAGCAGAGCACAAGAGTCACCTGCATCTCCATCTAACTCTTATACAGGTTGTTATCACCTATTTACATTCTTACATGCTAACCTCATTAGTGCATGCAAGTTGTCCACTGTTTAGTGGTGGTTATATAACTTGTGCTAGACAGTGAGGTCATGTGCTCAGTTGTCCTTGGATGCCCCCAAACTTTGAAGAAGTCTGAGTGGTTCCCTACATCCCACCCCCTCAAAGGTTGGGGGTATATAAATATAACATTTTATATGTAAGAGGGCATAAGTACGTCCTTGTGCTGCAGTCAGCAAAGCAAGAGCCATGTAGATTTGTAAAACCACTTTTCTCATTTGAGCAGTCTCATCCATGAGCAACATCAAAGCCTGGCACGTAGCATTTAAAGCCTGGGCCACACACAGGTTGAGCTAGGGCTTCAACCTGAAGGGCTAGGTCTATGATCCTTGCCCCTGCTCAGATGCTATTCCTAGCAGTCATTGCAATGCCTGGTCAAGGCATCTGCTAAGTCATTTCCCAGCTAGGGGAGAGGCTTCTGTCCTAAAACATGACACCCTGCATGGTAGTGTCTTGGCCACACTCCTTAAGTCTTGCCATACTTCAGCATCCCACAAGGGACAGTGCCCTATCTGCCAGTACTTAGCTGCCCAAGCCAGAAGCCACAGCATCAGCCAGAGGTCCCTCTTTTCCTTCTGCATAGGGACCAGGGCTCAAGTTCTGTAGTCTGTCCTCCCAGACAGGTTCCTGGGTCATGTATGTCATGGGTCCCAAAACCATTGTCAGTTTGGTTGCCAATGGGCTAGCTGAGAAAGAGGCCTGCTGTTGGAGGTGCATCACCTAACGTGTGAGAGGGGGGGCCTGTGCCACTCCACTCCTGAGATAGGCTGCCCATGTCCATATCTAGTCCTTTATTAGGTGTTTTTTCTGTACTTTTATTGTCTTTTGTCCTGTGATGCTTTCACAGGCATGCAAAGCAGCATATACTCGTGCACCCTGTTTCTCAATCAGGGAACACTGGCTGTTGGCTCCCTTCCACAACTGTGACCCAAACCCAATGGGGTGCTTCTGGTCCCCCTGTTTTTGCTATAGGCCCCAGCCAAAACCATTATCATCCACATTGACGGTTAGGATAAATGACAGGTAAGGGTCAATGAGTCATAGGCCTTGCACCTGTCCAACAGCCCTCTGTGAGTTCTGAAAAGCAGCTTCTGTAACATCTGCCCAGTCCCATGTAGCACCCTTCCCAACCATCCACTATAAGGGATGCTCTATGAACATCCATCAGAGCCCTACATGTTCACCTGTAACTGGCATACTGTCATAGGTCTGGGGTATGCTTGGATCTTATCAATAACAGCATCAGGAATTACTTTCATTTTACCTAACCAAATAACACTCAAGAATTTAACAGACAAGCTAGGTCCCTGCACCTTGTCTTTAATCACCCCCCATCCCACCAGAAACATTTCCTTCAGGCTGTGCCTGGCGGCTGCCAAATCTGCAAGGCAGAGGTTAACATAATGTCATCAATATAATGAAACAGTGACACAGGGTGTGGTTTGACCCAGGTGGCCAACTCCTGGGCCACCAGGCCAAGAAGCAAAGTTGGGCTATGCAGATAGCCTTGCGGCAACACCTAGAAGGTACACTGCCTACTCTCCCAGGTGAAGGCAAATCGATCTTGACTGTCAGGTGCAACAGGAATGGAGAAGAAGGCTTAGCCAAAACCGTGAGGCAGTAATTTCAACCCAGCGTCAGGGTGAGACAATGCATCAAGCCTGCAACATTAGGCACCACCACATGCAGCTGAGGAGTCGCTCGTATTTGTTTTCTGGTAATCCACAGTCATTCCCCGTGTCCCATCTGGTTTCCACACAGGCCGTACTGGGGAGTTCACACGGCTCTGTGCAGGGCATATCAACCCTGCTCTTTCCAGCTTCAAAATAGTGTGTCCTATCTCCTCATGGCCTCCAAGTAGCC
>RJWM01023058.1:0-32848 GCA_004363535.1 Dasyprocta punctata | reverse complement strand
GGCATGGAACCAGAGACAGAGATTGGATCAAGGGAGGAAAGAGGGAGGAAGAGACACCCTTCTAGGCCACATCCTTAGTGATCGACCCTCTCCATCCAGGCTTCACCTCCTCAATCACCATTAGCGACAAACTCAGCAGCGGACTAACCCATGATCTCATCACCTCCCGAAAGCCCCACCTATGAGCACAGGAGGTTTGGAGAGGGTATCCAAATATAAGCTCTAACAATGTCTAAATTGAAAACGTGCCAAGCAGGGCTGTGATGTTCCATATTTCCTAAATATGTGTATTACAGGATCACATATGCTTTCCTTGAGGAGCAGAAAATCTTTTAAACACAGACTCAAAAACTCAATTGAAAACTGAAGCTTTTTTTAGTAATAAAAAAATCTAAAAGCAAAAAACCAAAATATTTACTAGACATGTTTATAAGCAGGAGAAAAAAATCAGAAGAAACATCTATCAATAAAAACTGGCCCAGAATAAAAAGGTAATGGTATCAGCAAAGACTTGAAAACTATATTGTTCACTGATTTACTGGGGGGTGGGGGATTATAAGGAAAAAAACATAAAAATGGCCTAGCAATAAAATACACAACAGCTAAAATGAAAACCTTACTGGTTGGAAAACAGAAATTAGACCCCATAGAATAAAGATCAGCAGATTCAAGAGACAGTGTTAGAAACTATGAAAACTAAATTATAAAAATAGACTGAAAAAAATCAATAAAACCCCAGTAGCTTATGAAACAAAATCACAAGTACTAACTTCTGTGTGAACACTTAAAGAGTCCTGGGAGAAATAAGACGGTAAACAGAAAGTACATTGTAAGGTTTAGAGAATGAAATGTTTTCAAATTGGATGCAATGCTATAAATATACATTAAGCACAGAAACAGAAACCACATCCAAGTACTGAAAACTAGGGAATCTTAAAAGCAGCCATAGGAAGAAAGCCATGGAGTAAGAATGTGCATTGTTACATAGCTAGGAATCTTATTATAAAGTATTATCAACTTATAGTGAGAATAAAGCCAAAATACAATGAAAATAAAACTCTAAATTATTAGAGTCAACCTGGAAATTTAAGTCCAATAAAAATATACTTCAAACATAAAGGCAGAAAAAAAAATTTTTTCAGACCATCAAAAATAAAGGGAATATTTACCTGCAATCCTACACTATAAGAAATTAAAAAGCAATACTTCAGGTAGAAGGAAAATGAGACAAGATGGAAACAGGAATGAGCATAACAAAGAATGTTAGAAATACAATACAGGTAAATTAAAGTTGAAGATAGTCTTTCGCATTCCAAGAGGAGGAAACTGGCAAAAGACAAAAAAAGGGAATAATTGGTCCCAAGTAAGTCCAAAGCTACCAACAACAGTAAATTTAGAGTTGGGGAATAATCTTTCTGGACTCCATGGTCTGCCCTAGGAAATGGAAGCTGAGTCCCCAAGGTCTCAGGCAGCCCCCTCTGTAGCCTTGGCAGGCTCACCCACACAGCACCTCTCACAGGCTGGAATCCTGTGCAGTTCTTTCACACTGAGACACAATGGTAACTCATGGTGCCCTGCCTGCCCACGGTTCCACCAGACACTGCTCTGGTGAGAAAAAGAGCATCCTCTGAAGTCTAGGTGGAGGAATCCACATCCCCAAAAGCTCTGCAGGCCTACAGATTTAACATCAGGTGGTTGTTTACCGGTATATACTGCTTGCAGTACTTACTGTGGGCTATGCCCTGGACCGCACTTGGGCCTCCTTGAGTTGTGCACCCAGGATGACCAAGCAATGATGCACGTAACTTGTTTTGATTTCACAGGCTCATAGGTGGAAAGAAAAATACACCTCAGGATAAATCTACTTTGAGTCTCTATTTTGAGTTTCACTGAGGTGAAACTTCAGACTTCAACTGAGACTTTAAGTTTGATAATGAAAGCAGTTAGGACTTTTGGAACTACTGGGATAGAATACTTTTTGCATATGATGTTATGGTTTATACACTGTGTCAACTTGAGAAGTCCAGAAGCTTAATTAAGTAAGGCAGCAGCTCTACATCCTGGGGTGTAAAGCACAAGCAGTTACCTGGTCATTGTGTCAATTTGAGAAGGTCAGAAGTTTAGTTGAGAGACTCAGCAGGGAGTCAGGGGTCTTAAACATCCTCATCCTATGCAAAGGAAGGCAAGGAGACTTTTGAATGCTACACCCACCCTGGCGGGCGGGCAGGGGGCGGGTCCCTGTGTACTATATAAGGGAGGAGAAGAGGTTTGCTCTTACCCCTTTTACTCTGGCTGCTTTTGCTCGGCTACTGACTTGAACTGTTGCCCCAGTTCTATGCCACCCTGCCTTGGAGACAGCTGATTATGGACTGAAACCTCCAAAAACTGTAAGCTAAATAAACCTGTTCTTTTCCCTAATTTTGGGTGTCAGGGTTTTGTCTCAGCAACAAGGGAAAAGTAACCAAGACATATGAGGACATGAATTACTGGGGCCAGGAACAGAATACTACGGTTTGAATATGACCACAAAAAAGTATGTGCTGGAATCAATGCCCAGTGATAAGAGGTAAGGCCCAAGGAGAGGTGTTTTAGGTTTTGAGGATCTGGTCTCATGGACAGACTTATGCCCATTATAAAAATTATTTAGGCTACACGTTCTCCCCTTTCACCATATGACAACACAGCAAGAAAGACACTGTATATGACAGCACCATGATAATGGGCTTTCCACTGATAAAGTTAGAAAATTTTTGTTCGCTAAAAATTACCTAATCAGAATACCTGGGGCAGGGATCCAGTAATATATATTTGCTAAAAGCTACCAGTAATGCTAATATATTGTTAGGTTTGAGATAGGCAAGAGCCAGCGCCCTTTCTAGAACTAACTGCTCCATCAAACCCATTATAAAGATAATGTCACTATGTTTTATAAAATAACTGGGATATTTGTTAACAAGGTATTAGGCAACTACTCTACCTGTTTCAATGACTTATTACTGCATAATTTAATTATATGGATCAATTTTGAAACTGAATTCTGCCATTCGGTAGCTGTAGTATTCAACCTCCCAAAAATACCATTTAGGTAAACATTTCCTCCTCTGCATAAATGGGAGCAAAACTGATCAGCTTCAAAGGAGTAAATGAAGATTACATTACATGATTCACATAAAGGGATGCCCTGTATACAGAGAGTCTATGCATAACGAACTGGTTTTGTTTTGGTCTGTTGTTTTGTATTTCTGTTTATTTTTGAGCTAGGGTATCTTTGAGTCGTCAGGATGGCTTCACACTCATGAAGTTCTGCCTTAGGCTCCCAAGAGGCTGAGATTACATGTGCACACCACTGTACCCAGTGCTATAAATTACTATTTTATCAAATGTTTCCTATTACAGTTAAGACTCATTAGTTTTCTAAAAGATCAGGACAATTAAGTTTATGAAGTCAAAATGCTAAAATTATCAAGAAATGCTACTGCTTTTAAGTTTCAAAAAGTTAACCGTACCACTTCATGTAACAGGTCAGATCATTATAAATACTGAAGAAAATGAAATATCCTACTAAATCAGTATAGATCTGATCAATAGCACCCTTTATACAGTTCTTATATAAACCTTAAGAAACGGAACAGCAAAAATCTGTACCGAGAGTAAAAACGGAGTACTGGAAGGAAGAATACAAGACATATCCTTCTATATTGTTTAGATTTTTTTAGCTCTGACTTGTATTCTTACGAGTTTCAAAAATAATTAATAAAAAAAGTCAATAAAATATTTGTAGCTATTTACATGTAGACTTTCAAAATATACTTAAAATCTGGTATTTTTTTCCTACCATGAAAACTACTACAAATAGCTATAACTCATTTTCCCTAGAAATAATAGTTTTGATCTTGAACAGTGAACTTCGTTAAAAGCAAACAAAAGTCTTTAATGAAGGAAATGATAGGGAATATAAAATCAATCACTTTAATTTTTTAAAATGGAAGATGTAGCTGGGTGTGGTGGTACCAACCTATAACCCAGCACCTTGGAAGGCTGAAACAGAATAGCAAATGCAAGCAAGCCCAGCCTGAACAATTCAGTAACTTAGCAAAACCCTGTCTCAAAATAAGATAAAATAAAACAAAACAAAATAAAATAAAACAAAACAAAACAGGGTTATGGGGGGCAGGGGATGTAACAGTATGAAACCCTGGGCCCTATTCCTAATGCAAAAAAAAAAGATTAGGACTCGCTTTAGATTTTACCTGAATAATTCTTAAACACTTTATTTACACTTAACACAGTTCAGCCATACCAAAACATTCACATGTTTTTGTCTACTACCGCAGCAATTTGCTCTTCCTACATCAGATACAAGACAAATGCTTTCTTCGAGTTTCTCAAGGCTATTTTTACACTGAAAGGTATTATGATACATTCTTTTGACCCAAGACAATAATCTTGAAAACTCCAAACTGGTAAAGGAGAATTTGATACCAGTTAATAGTTTCCTACCACAACCCAGTCTGAGAATTATTTTCAATACAAGAAGTTCAAAGAAAAAATCAGGTACTCTTTAGACATTAGCAAGATGGTCAGTGAAAACAGATTATTATTAAATGTTAACAAAAGCTCTTTTCTGAACTTTCTTGCTATTCAGTGAATATCTTCACCAAAAAGTGTCATTTATATTTTTTGAAATGTGTTTACAAACACAGCTTTGTTTCACAAAATTCAAAAACACAAGGCCTCCATTCATTGTCAAAAGAATACCAATTATCTCATCTTAGAACCACTGAATAAATGCAAACCTGTTTCTTTCACAGGAAGCAAATGGGCACTTTCAGAAAATCAGAAGTTAACACTAAGTATATCAATAGGTGCTCCCTAAGAAATCTACAAGTTTAACAAGCAATGAAAGTTACTGTTTGAAATAAACTGTTAAGTTACTTAAGAAAATATATTCTCCATGTTTTGGAGAAAAGTCACACAACAACTGACACATAAGAAAAACTATTCTAGCAGCCAGTATATCCAATTAAATGGCCTTAAATCTGTAGGCAGGTTCCGATGGGGAATGTTCTGAGAAGACTATGGAGATGCGAATTATTACCTACCTCCAGCTACAGTAGATATTGCCCTAGAAATCTCCTGACAAAACTCCTTAACCTCCAATTGAGGCTTCCCCCAAAAAACGATTTTTCCAAATTCTATAAAAAGGGTAACATCTTAGTTCCAAATTACTTCAGAGTAGGCTCCTAATTCCTAATCTACAAAAAAGAGAAATATATAATTGCTAAAGATATCCTATCTAGATCGTCAATGTAACTTCAGGGGTCTAGTGGTCAATGGTAAAGAACATGCCTAGCACTCATGAGTCCCTAGGGTCAATCTCCACGTAGACAGAAAACAGCTACACAAAGACGACATTTTTGTTATTGTCCTGGGGAACTGAACCTAGGGCATTTACACTGAGCTACGTCACCTGCCTTTTTTATTTATTCATTTATTTACTCATTTTATTTTGAGAAAGAGTCTTCTTAAATTGCCTGAGCTGGCCTGGAACTTGGGTACTGTCTGCCTCAGCATTCCAAAGCACCAGGGTCACAAGCCTGAGCCTCTGTACCCGAAAAAAAGAAAAAAGAAAAAGGAAAAAAAAAACAATGTATGTTCTACAATCAAACAAAAGCAGTTTTGGCCCCAAAATATAAAACCCAAAATCCAAAGTGACTTACAGCATTAAGTAAAAGATTCACTTTCCTATCACAAATTAAGCAGAACAGACTTTTTCCATAAAACAAGACCATCTTTCTCTGCTCTCGGCTTCTGAACATCTGCTATAATGTAAGATTATACAACTTCTTCCCCTAGGCCCAAATCAATTGCCAAAAGTTACAGTTGTTTTAAGAAAAGTATAACTTCCAAAGTTCTGGCCATATACTGGTTTCCAGACTGCAGTAAAATGATTTCTATGGTCCTCATAAAACAGTTTCTCAGCCCAGGTAAGCCCAGAATCAGACGAGCTGTTCTCCCCATGATCCAACAATACTGAAGAACAAATGTGTCACACACCCTGTGAAAATAAAACACTATGAAAGTATCACTTCTCTTTGCTTTTCAGAGCCAGATCTAGCTGTGGTTCTGAACGGCCAGCTGTATTCTCATAAGACCTTTATCACTTGGCCACTTCCTGCTCATCCCTGATGTTTAAATATGAAGTCCTGAATAGTCTAAGACCTTTGCACAAGAAATGAGAACAGGCAGAACATTCCAATAAATGTACACTTCAAGTCTCCAGCCAGCAAACCCACACAAGCTTCAGTGTCTTTAACCACACCACGTAGCTGGCACCAGAAAATAAAAATGCAAGTTAAGGAACCAAATCTTTCTTCCTCCAACCTATCATATGTCCCCAAAACTAAATCAAATAGTCACCTAGTGTTTACTGACCTCAAAGCAGGGTACTTCACAGAAATACAAGTGTAAAACACCACCTTTGCATTCAGGGAGCTTACAGTCTGGCTAACGGGAATATTACAACAACAACAAATAGGTTAAAAAGAACTCAGCGGCTGCTGAGTTCAAGAACCCTCAGTACACATTTCCAAGTTACACCTGCAACCTATGCTCATCATTGCCATTTAAGATGAAGATTTTCAAGAAAGCACGAGGAATTTATTACAATGGGATATAAGCATTCTCTTCTACGATCACAACTAAGAAAGTAGCTGTGAATATTCTAGTGTCATACCACTACCAAATTTCATCTTGTCAAGACGGAAAGTCTGAACTGAACAAATAAAAGACCACACACACCCACACAAACTGACTTCCGTAAACACATTTCAGGTTATAGTTGCTTACACTTAATAACCAGATATAGAAAAAAATAGTTTACCAATTTTATCGATACTTTTACACTTTCTTTTTAATAAAAATAAATCTCGAAGCACTTTCTTTTGGAGAGTATCAACATTACACCATTTAAGCCCCCTCATTATAACAACTATTGTAAAGACCTCTAGCAATATTAAATTCTTCCTCAAGACACACTCTGCTCTAGTGCAGATTGGTATCAATGCAGGTGCAGCAACAACCCATCCATTTGCTACTTCTGAGGGGCAGTAAGAAACCACAGGCAAATGTGTATCACTGTTCATTTCTCTATTTCCTCTGTAAAATGAAGTTACCAACTTCCTAAAAGAATTATGAAGCAAATACCATATGAGTAAATATTTATAAAGTACTTTTATCTCTACTGATCTTTTTTTTTTAAACAATAGGACTCCTCCCCTTTCCCCCAATCATTCACTGGGCAAAGTCCTACTGGTATTACAACTTGTTCAACAAGTCTCCAGAGTCTAACTCATGGTGAATGAGTCTGCTCACTGCAGTGTTGCTCCAAGTCTGGTGGGGGGAGTTGTATAAATACAAAAGCAAAAGACACTCTGGCTGTACTGCCTGTTTGTGTTTCTACAGTACAACTATAAATCTTAAGTGGATTTAGTTACTCAAAATTGTATCATGTTCTTGGGACAGTAACACTGGAAACACTACACTGAAGAGACTTGCAAAGCAAACACTAAAGTCAAAATGGGCTACAGGTCTCTCTCTCCAAAGACTAGCTTGTTACACACATCATTATTACTTTCATAGTTTGTGTTAAACAGAGGTGGAACTGAGCCACATCAGGCTTCAGAGGAAAACTCCACAATCACTAGAACCACAACTAGTTTGGAATAAATATGCCTGTAGTAAGTACATTTCAGGAATAAACATTGTGCTACCAGTCTGAAAACTTCTTCCCAGTACAATAGGAAATAACATTTTATCCATCCCCTACAAATATTATTGGTGAAGCTGACAGGGGTTTTGATAGGATTTTCTCCTCTGTTTATTCCCAGGAAACAGTGAAAATTCAGAAAAAAATGTGGTCAAGGTTGAAGCTTACTTTTGGAGGGGATCATCGAATGCTGGTTATATATGAAGTAGAGAACAAATGAAAATAGTATTGCTCTGCTAAAGGTGTTTTCCTGTATGCTTTAACTAACCAGAGGTATCTGCATGCTCACTGGCCAAAGGATGAGAAAGCCAATTCCACTTCAAAATTGATTGTGATTCCCTAAATCAATGTACAGGCAGACTATTCAAAGATGAAAGCTCAGCCTAAAGAGCCTAAAACATAAATAGAATTTGCTTTATATGAACAAGTCTACTACAGTATTTTTTCTGTATCTAAAATAAATTCTTTGGTCTACATTTTTAGTACTAAGAAAGAAGTTCTTAGTGTAAATTAAAAACAATATGGTTGAGAGTTATCTCTATACTAGCTTTTTGGAAACCCGAGGGACCTAGGTGGGTTTAAGAATTCAATTTTTCAAGGCAGTCATGGTGCCTCATGCCTGTAATCCCAGCACTCATGAAGTTGACGCAGGAGGCTTGCCAAAGTTCAAGGCCAGCCTGGACTGTGTAATAAATTCAAGGCTAGCCTGAACTACACAGCAAGACCCTGCCTTTAAAAATAAAAGAAAAAATTTCGATTTTTCAGATTTTAGAAACAAAAAATATAGTACATAAACTATAATCACCCAAGCACCTACTAACCATATAATAACTAGGAAAATAAGAGAATGCCAATGGCCCCTTCAGGTAAGAACAGCTATTGCCACCAAGAGTTTAAAAGTTTATTCTGAACTTACAGGGAAAATTTTTTGGTTCAGACCTTTTGGGACTTCAAAACCGTACTTCAACGATGATAGCCCTTTGACATGGAAAAGGGATTTTCAAAATAAATAAAACATGTTATCACCTAGAATAAACAGAACTACATGATACTTAGCCAAGAGACATTAAGGCTATTGAGGGTAGTCTTGAAATGTTTCCAATTATCTGCCTAGTTGGAAAGTTATCAGTTCAAGCTGCCTATATGTTCCCACCAAGAAAATAACATAAAACAATCTTTCCCTTTAACTTTATTCCACATTGGGATCAACATTAGATATCAGTCTCCATAACCTTAGTATGTCAGTAGTAAAGAGAAAAACAAAGGGGCCACTGACCAAATGACAAAGTAGCAGGGCTTCCTGGTAACAAGAACTCAGCAGGGTCGTCCATGGAACAAGCTCAGGATGTTCCACCCCTGCCCCACAAGTGGCCATATCAGCTCAGCTTCTCTGAACTAAGTTCAAAGAAAGGTAAGCCCAGCACTTTTTCCTCTCCAGTGGCACTAGCAAACCTATTTATCTCCATCAAACTTAAAAACAACATATGCCTTCAAGCTTGAGAAGCTTGATGACTATCATTCCTGGTTAGCAGGATCCCTGCCACGCCCCCCAGTACAACTCCTGCTGAGAGCTGCAGCACATCTGCCTACTTACTGGAATAGCCACAAGCGTACTAAGTCCAACCCATGTCCTCTACATGAGCCACCACTAAAGTAGTTGAGGAGGAATTAAGAACTAAGCCTGCTCACAACAGCTCACTGGCAAAACTACCAGAAGCAAATACACTCGTGAGTGAGGCAGCCTCCAAACAGGCTCCCATTGGGTGACAGAAATGCTTCCTCAGTCTAACTGTCACAAACTCACGAACAGCCACACTCCAAATTCAGGTGCCTCAATACCCAAAACAGCATTGATAAAATGACCCTTGGGCTAACTTTCTCCAAAAATATAATAAAGTATGGTAGGAGTAAATATTTTTTAAAAAGAGTATTTTTGTCATATACTTTATTTCAAATTGTTTTTGTTATATTATTTGGAAGATTTCATCCTTGAGTCATCTCCATGAAAGAAAAATTAGCAACCAAACACTAATCTGTTTTCATTTCTATGTGATCTTTTAAGTCCCCAAGCAGCTTATAACTGCTTGACTGACTCACCATGGTCTTTATGAGACCACATTTTTAACCTGTAACACATAAGACTTAGCACATTTCAAACATGGAACAAAAAATTAAGCTTTCTCCATTTAAAAAAAAAAATCTCTTCCCAAGTGTATGCTAAAAAATTATAGGATGATCTGACTGGAAATAGAAAAGAGTTTCAAATGACAGTCACAAGAAAAGGTCCAGGAATAAAGAAACCTAAAAAATAGACTCTAGAGCCAGGCTTCTTGCTAAGGATTGTACAGGTTAGTGTCCCATTCCTCCCTGGCCTCCAACCAAAGGTACAACCAAAACAGAAGGAAGGTGATGCCATAAACTAAGTATGATGTATCTTTAGAACTTCAGTTTTACTCAATGATTAACGAAAATGCACTGACTTTATTAATGTTTGCATTAGAATGCAGAAAGTAAAAAGTGCATGAATTTTTAAGGTAAGATTTCTTCTGTTTGCTAGCAATGTGTTGCTTCAGGCTACAAAGGGAGTTTATGTTCCTCCTCCACCAGTAAAGAAAAACTGTAAAGAGGTTCCACTCTGGAGACACTGAACCTGTCTCCCAGCTAGTCTCTGCTTTCAGGTCACAGAATACTTACTCTGTTTATACGTCTAAAGAATTTTGAGTAGGTAAAGACAGTATAGAGAAAAAACTATACCTAAAGTAGCAACGATACTTAAGCATGGGAAGAGGGTTTGCAAAAGGCATATCCATTCTGTTAACCATTCTATACTCTATGAAGCTTAATTAAAAAAAATTAAGACACCAATTTAAAGAAAAAAATGGTAAAGTGCCTAGGCACCTGATGACCTTTCAAAACTGCTCTTATACTTGGTAACTTCTCTGCCTTACAACAATATTTATATATAGCTTAAAGGTACTAAAGAGCAACTCTGATATGTTGCCCTTGTGCAGGCATTTCCTCACCCCACTCCCACAAACAAAACATTTCATTTTATCCAGCATCAAACGAGACAATTCCATTTGGCCCAGCTATTCCCCTACTAGGTATATTCCTGAAAGAGCTAAAAACATGTAGACCCATGTTTATAGCACCACAATTTATAATAACTAAATCTTGGAAGCAACTTAAATGTTCATCAACAGATAAGCGAATAAAGAAAATGTATTTACATACAATGAAGTCCTACTCTGATACAAAGGACAACTTTGAGCCATTTGTAGGAAAATGGATGCAGTTTAAGATCACGTTAAGAGGAGTAACAGTTAAATATCACATGGTTTCTCTTGTATGAAAAACTCAAAGTGCAAGGTCCTGAGTTCAATTCCGGGTACCGGGGAAAAAAAAAACCTCGAAGTATAAATAAATCGAACAGCAAAATAAAAACGGTAAACAGCAAGATAAATCTTTTGCAAATGGGAAGGAAACCAAGAGATGGAGGGAAAGGGGGAAGGGGCATAAAAAGAATTAAGTTGTATTATGTACATGTACCAATTTCACACAACATATGTAATCATTATGTACTAAATAAAAAGTTAAAAATAAACTTCAAAAATTGCTTAGAACAATGTCTAGCCTATAAGAGCTATTCAGTAACACTGGCTACAACCGGTTATAATTATTATATCACCATAAGTATTACTTAAAGTGCTTCAACAGTAATGGTAACAATCATTTCTGAAGCAGCTGCATGGCAGGTAATATACAGCTAACCATTTAATCCTCAGGATTTCAAAGGCATTATTATCCACTTTTCACAAATAAGAGAAGTATGGCTCAGATGACTTAAATGACTTGCCTAAGGCCACTAAGCTAATAAACTGTAAACCACTGTTTCACACCCAGTTATATGGCTCCTCTATCCAACTCTTCCCACTATACGGCCTCTCTCATAAAAAGTTAGGAATGTAAGGGCTCTTCCACTGACAAGACTACAGTTTAAATCCAATCTCTTTTTAATAAGCACAGGTCAAAGAATGACAGGGGCTCCCTCCAGTTAACCCCTTTACATACAAATGTGCATCAAATGTCACCATCTATTCCATTTATATGCTAATAACTTGTATTTTTACATTAAATAATCAACTAAAGTCACTCATTTTATACATCTAACACCACCAAACATCAACTCTTGGCCTGATTATTTATCTTAGGTAAATTTCCCTAAAGAATTCATTCACTGGCTTAGTTTGAATTACAACTTGTAGGGTACAAAAACAAAATCTTCATCTCCTAGTCAAAGGAAATTTAAAGGAGGATAAAAACATAGGAATGTGCAGAAAGGTATTCACTACCACATTATTTATACTATAAAAAGGCAAATTAACAAATCCCTAAATGTCAAGCAGTAAAAAAGCAGTCATATTCACTCTGTACAACAGCATGCAACAGTTTTAAGCCAAGTTTACAAGGACTTTATAACATTTTAAAACACTCATGACAGAGTATTATGTGAAATTAAAAAACAGCATGCAAAATGAAACTCTTGCCAAGCTATCAACTTTGCAAACATAGGACGATCAAAAAAAACCAAAGTGAAATAAACCAAAATACAACCATCTTCTCTGGATAGTGAAATAAGGTGTTCTTATTACTCCTCCTCCCCCACTGCGTTTTCTGCTAAATTTTCTTTACAATGACAACTATGTATTAATTTATAGGCAGAAATAAGATTTTTTTCGAACCCAGTATCTTTAACTCCTCTCCCAGCACTCTTCTCTTACAGTCTACAAATTAGCAGAACAGTCCTATGTCCTGTGAAATTCCCCACCCCTTGTAAAGGGAGGTGGCTGAGAATCAAACCCAGGGGCTCGCAAATCTCAGGCAAGCCCTTTACCACTAAGCTGCATTCTCAGTCCCATTATGTGAAATCTAAAATGCTCAAAACAATTCAGCATGTCATAATTTCCAGCACTCCATAACCCTGAATCATTTCTCTTCCCAACAGAAATCCAATCCGTCAAGTTCTGCTACTCCTTCACTCTGGGTATTTTCCCTTTCCACAATAACATCAAATTCAAACCTTTATCATTTCATCCACAGATTAGCACAAAAGCCTGCTTTTTTTTATCCTAGTACCCTCTCCAAGACAATCCACCCTTTCCCTCCCCTCCCCCAAGAGTAGCTCACAAGGAGCTAAGGGCTATCCCTGAAGCTTTACGCGCACTTGACTTAACACTCAAAACAACTCATGAGAACAGCTTGGTAGGTAGTCTTCTCAATGACTTACAGGTACACACAGGAATTTTTCTGAAGAGCACACAGTACTCACAGTTATAAACTTGTCTGTTTTTCCTGTTCTCCAAGTATGCATTTGCATGTACAAGTTATCTCTAAAGAAGCACTTTGCTAACCTTTACCTTAAGTGAGCTACTTAACAGCAAGACCATGTTTATCATATTACATTTTTTCCCCACATGCCTGCTGAGTCTGAAGTTACTCATGTCATTCATCACTACAGCTTACCCAAAACAAAAGTCTAACAAGTTTCAATTCTAACAAAGTTTTAACAAGTATACACTAACAAAACTTAACTATAAATCTCAACACAGACTGGTACACAACATGACCACATTCTATTCATAACCTTAAAATCAGTGAAAAATCAACTTAATGTTCTTTCCACTTGTAATCACCATTCATATTTCTACTACAGTTCAGCTTAAAAACACATTGATAAAATTTTGGCTTTCTTTTGATTTTTGTTGATATATTCAAATAATATTAAATCAATTCGAAATGCTAGGGTGAGTAGACATTTAATAATCTTACCATATTTAGCACAAAGGGCAAAATCACAAAACTCCTACAGTGATGATAAGTAGTTTTGTGCCATGACTATATGGGATACTGTACAGTTTAGCAAAATGTTACCTCTGCACAGAACCTAGGATCTCTGTGTCATTTTTGTAACTGTATATGAATCTATAATTATCTTAAAACAAAATGTTTAAAAGTATAGCTGAAGAGCAATGATAATTCATTTTTCTAGCCTTATGTCAATATTTTCAAAGATTGTATATACATCTGAAAACCCTAACTTCAAATGACCAATTGATAAACTGTATTCCTTTTAAAAACTTACTGGAAAAAAGTTTAAAAATTATTTCCAAAAAATCTTAGAGAAGCAAGAAAATATACTGTTACAAAGCCTGATCTGAATAGGGAAAAGTAAAGCTTTACTTCCTTATTAAAATAACTTTCCAAACAGAAGCATCAGAGACATACTCAACAGATACACAGCTTACAAAACAATGTAGAATGTTTTTCCAAAATCTCTTACTACTTGATTTCAAAAACTAACAAAGGAAATTATCAGATACAGTACAAATACTTAACTTCTACTAAAACTTAAACACAACATCACAATTTGTATCTACACACAGCATTGAAACCTAAACATTTCCATTCTGTTGATCTTTCTTTCTGTACAGGACCTTAGAGAATACCTCACTTTTACTCCCACAGACACCTCCAGGCTAACTCAAGGACACTCCAGAGACTAAGGAGCCAAATGAGCAGATTCAATCTAATCACCATGCAAAAGAAATTAACACCTAAATGAAGAAATGTTATAACATGCTCCTTAAAGCAAGCAAGAATAAATGTACAGCTTTCCCATAATGACTTAAAGCATCAGCCATCATACAAGTTATTTGTTTTGTTTCAAAAATATGATAAAAATACCACCACATAACACATATTGTATGCTTTTACATAAAAAGAAAACCTGAAAGTGTTACATACTAGTTCTCGAAAACAGTCTATCGTGAAATTAAGCAAAAAAAAGTAATCAAAAGGAAACTATACTGCATGATTATAATGCATGATTATAAAGTATAATTTTCACAAAGCAAAAGGCATTGTTTTACAAATTCTAAAAACAAAACCCAAAAAACCTCTAATCTTTACAGCTCCTCTTCAAAACACAAGTCAGTTCGTTAGCTCCATATATGCCACAAATAAACAAGTATTAGGGTGTATCACATATCTTCTGAAAATCAGGACAGGTTATTCAAATGTCAACAAACTACTATATTATATGTATATACAGAACTTTGCCAGTTTCTCTTAGACACCGTTTAAGATAAAAAGGGCTATGGTGCCTGGGATATAGCTCAGCAGCACAGCGCCTGCCTGGCCAGCATGAGGTTTTGAGCTCACTCCCCGGTACCAAAAAAAAAAAAAAAAGTTACAGAGAAGCCACATCAGTATATTTTGACATAAAATAATCACATGTGCTCTTCTCAAAATTTAATCCACTCACTAATTACTGAAGGTCACAGCTTTTTTTTAACAACTTTCCCAGACACTTAAAACCACATCCACTAAAAACAAGTGTTTAAATTCAAACTTTCAATGAGTAACAGTCTCAACTTTAACAATGCCTACTCCAAAGAATCAAGTGTGACCACGTCTGCAACACAAAAAAATATTTGTGCGCGTGTGTGTAATGCAATCTACTCAATGGTGACTAACAACTCCAATGCCAAGTTCCTAATCCACATCTAAGCTTAAAACACAAACTTCTTAACTTCACAGACTTTCTTATATCATAAATTATTCTTAATAATATAATTGTTCATAGATATTACTACAAATTATTTAAAGTAGATAATAAAAACAAATTATTTAAAGTAGCAAGTTTCTGCTGTATAAGTCCTTTTTAACAGCTGAATATATTTTCTACAACTTAAGTTGGAACAGTATGAAAAGCAGTATCAACACTCATTTAAGGAAATATATCAGACATCTACCATGTATTACACAAAGTATAATTTGAAAGGTTCTATGAATGAATTCTTAGTTGCAAAAATTTAAGTATATGCAAAACACTAGTAAAGGGAATACAGTCCACTTCTATATTAGTAATTTTCTTTTCTTATCCCTAAGTAAGTGAAAGTTTTCAAATGATTACTACTTTTTTAAGTTGGGGCTTGGCTAAATTTCAGAACATTCTTTAATCAAAGATACTACTTTATTATCTTTTAGGCTAAAGTCTGAAAATATTTTATTTTACCTATCTGAAATATCCAATGACATGCTGTATTTTCCCCACAAGCTGTAATTTCAAAATTGAAAATAAATCTTAAAAAATTAGTTTGATTTGAAATAGAAACATTTTTAAAATGTGAAGTGAAATAAAGTGTTTAGTTTTATTTATTTCATTTTCTGATATTCTACTCTCAGTACTTTTTTAAAAAATCAACTATCATTTCACTGAAGTAAACAAAACACAACAATCAAAGGAATTATTGAGTTTTAGCCTGAAGACTGGACACTTGGTTTTCTTAAAATGATGCTATTAAGGTTTTATCTCTGAGCACTAAGAAATATATATATAATACATATATATATATACACTTTTGTTTTTTTTTTTTTTTCCCGAGACAGGGTCTGACTACATGGTTCCAGTTGGCCTTAAACTCCTGGGATCCTCCTGCCTCAGCCTCCCAAGTGCTGCAATTACAGGTACTACTAACAAATTTAAACTGAGAATTACAGCTTTTAATGAACCCTGCTTCTGGAATATTTATTTTTAAATAGTAAGTTTAGAAGAAATTACAAAAACAAAAAAATGAGATAATTTTTTTTCCCACTACTAGGCATAGAGCCCAGGGAATAAGCTACATTTCCAGCTTTTTATTTTTGAGACAGGGTCCTACCCAGGCTGGACTCCAACTCTTCCTCCTCCTGCCTCAGCTTCCCTCAGTGCTGAGATCACAGGTGTGCACCACCACATCCACTTTAGTTAAACGTTTAATAAAGGAACTTAGCAGTTAGTTACAAATACACCAAAAGTAAATTTAAAGATAACAGCACTGGTATAGAAACAGGAATCTTAATTCACCCCAAAGATTATCCTAACAATTTGAACACAGGACAAAATACAATAATCTAAAAGGTGTCACTTAAAATGAATCTAGCTGGGTGTGGTGGTGCACGCCTGGAAGCCCAGCACTCAGGAAGCTGAGGCAGGAGGACGGCTGTGAATTCAAGGCCAGCATGGGCTACACAGTGAGTTCAGGGCCATCCTGAACTGCATAGTGAAACCCTGTCTCAAAAAAACAAAAAAATTTGAATAAATAAATAAAATAAATGTTTCTTTCCATTTCTACCATTTAGTTCATTAACATTTTAAATAACTATCCACAAAACTACAGATTTCTTACAGATTTCAAAGGGAACAATCATCTTTTAAAATAAGTAAATCTTATTAATCATTACTTGTTCAGTTCTACCTTTCATACACATCCAATCATTAATACTGCTTTATCCATTTCCTAGAACCCGAAGTTTAATAATGGTAATTCACTAAAACTCTAAAAACTGCCTATACTTATAACAAACAAGTGTTGTTTTTCTTCTAAAGACCATCCACAGATTACAGAGTATTTTCTTACGTCACTTTTCTAACACTAAGGCACAATAAAACCCCTTGTGCTCGAGACAATTTTCAACTTTAAAACCCAAATAGAATTTTAAAGCCATACTAAAACCCTTACAGATCTATAAATAAATCTTTAGTACAACTGCCCAAGTTTGAGCCTTTTTTATTTTTGTTTGTAATTTTAACTTGACGTGCATGAAGACATAATTAAAATATTTCACACTTTTCAACCAAAATGTATCAGAACATCAAAATATGAGTTTCCAGTTGCAGATATTTTCTTACCTGATCCACTGAACTGACTGCTTCCCAGTGTCGTTGGTCTGGTTTTCCCACTATTAACAGGTGGGGAAAACATCTGCAAAATAACCCATATGTATCTGTTAATCCTGAAATTCTTCTAGAATTTTGCAAACAGAAGTTCACCAAGTGTCCTCAGTTAGTTACTGTATTTCATAGGAAAGTTGAAATAAAACGTGATACTCAGTCCTGTAACAATGACAGACAACTATTTCCTAACACCACTCAGAAATACTGGTGACATCCTATTCTGACCATGCTGTTACTTAAATGAAAGATTTCAAGATAATTAAATTTAAACTATTAATTTTAATCCACGAATCTCACTTTGGGACTGGGTTAATCGCATGACATTAACATTATTTAATACACAAGTTACAATCATGTTCAATATAATCATTTCACACAGTAAGGATTTTAACAGCTCCCACTACAAAAAAAAGACATTAGCCCTATGGTTTCACCTTACATTTTTGTTTTCCACAGTGAGAAACATATATACACATATATCTGCCTTTTTTTAAAAAAAACACTAATATATGCTGAATATGTATCTTAAAGTGCTCAGCTCAGAAGACTGGAAATTGTAGCCCTTGACTGGCTTTCTTGTAGTTGACATCTTTCGGGTACCATAAGCCAGGGGAGATCTTAGGGGAGAGAAATGCTGACATGTGTTGGAGAAAAAATGATTTTCAGCTTTTCATATAAAGCCTAAAAACTCTAAAAATCATCCGAGTTAGAGAAAGATTCAATGAAAGCTCCTGATCAAATAGTTGTTCTAACTGGTTGACTCAAAGGACCCCTCTGGCATTAAAGTTTGAAATCGGCCAGTCTAGACGTTACATCGAAGTTCAGGTGTCCGACGTGGGCAAGCAGGCGCCCGGCCGGGAAGCGGCGCGGCTCCGCCGGGGTCGTCTCCCTCCGTCCCTCGGTCGGTCCGTCCGTCCGTCCGTCCGTCCGCCCGCCCCCCCCTCCCGTGCGACCGAAGCCTGCGAAGCGCTCCTACCGCGCTGAAGTCCAGCAGGTCGCTCAGCTCCTTGTCGGTCCCTATCGCGGCCATGCGCTGCTGCTGCGAGTTCATCTTCGGCCACTCCTCGCGGGTCCTGCGGCGGAGGAACGCGGGTGAGCAAGGGACCGAGGCCCCGCGTGGAGGCGGCGGGGACGTGGGGCGCCGGGCTCCCCTCGAGCCTCGTCCCGCCGCAGCAAGGCGGGCCCGCGAGCCCACGCGTCCCCGGCGCGACCCGGGCGGCGGCGGCGGCGGCGTCGACTCCGCAAGTTTCCGAGCCCGGCAGGGCCCGGCCCCCGGCGGCCCCTGCTCGGCCCGCTGGTCCCGGGGGCGGGAGGCGGCCGCGGCGTCGGAGCGCGGCGCGGCGGGGGCAGCGGCTCGCTGTCTCGCAACAATGGAGCGCACAAGTTGCGCGGCCACCTGGACGCCCGGGACCCCGGCCCTCGCCCCGCGCCACCGCCGCCCCCCGCGCCGACCCCGCCGAACAATGCGCCCCCACCCGCGCCCGCCGCCCGCGCCCCGCCGCCCGCCGTCCGCCGCCCGCGCCCCGCCGCCCGCGCCCGCGCCAACTCGGCGGCCGGCGCCACAAAGGGGCGCGGAGTCGCGCGGGCCGCTGTCCCGGCCGCCGCGGCTCCCCGCCCGCTCCGCACCAGCCTCCGGCGAAAGTTCCCTCGGGCCGCGCGCGGGCGGGCTCGGCGGCCGCCTTCCTCCGGGCGGGCTGCGGTCCCCCCACAGAACTTGTGGGTCTCCTCAGGCGGACATTTTTTTCGCTGAGGGGCCTCAGCACCGCGCTCCGCTCGCCCCAGATCCCTCCGCGCCGGCCGCGCTCGGTTAACCCCAGCGTGCCCGGCGCGGGTGCGGGCGGGGCCGTGGGCAGGGCCTGGTGGGCGAGGCGGGGCCTTTCCGGGGGCGGGGTCTGTGGAGGGCGGGGCCGGGCGCGCGGCGGCTCTCTTGCAGCTGCAGCCGCCGCGGGCCACTCGGGCCTGGCGCGGTCCCCGGCCGCCTCCAGCAGCTCGCTGCCTGCGAGCAAGGGGCGCTGGGGCGTCCCTCCCGCGCGAGTGCGCTGATGACCGGAGAGGCGTCCGCGGGGGGCATACGCCCGAGGGCCGGGTGCGGGCAACCAGCACCCCAGGGCAGCGGCGACACCCCAGCCCGGCCGCCTGCGCCCGGAGCCCGCGGACGCGCAGCCTGGAGCGCGCCGCGGCGGGCGGGCCGACGTGGCCGGGGAGCGGGCGTCGCCGCGCTGTGAGAAGTGGCAGGCCACGCCGCTGTGCGAGCGCCAGGAAAAGCGGAGCAGACCGCAGGGTCTCCCCAGAGCGGACCGTGGCGGTGGTTTGGGGTCTCTTAACTCTGGGTGCAAGGCTGCCTTTGTAGATCAAGCCGACAGGGCTTTCATTTTGTTTTTTGTGATTCAGGGTGTCCTCAGTCTAGGGGTCCTGGCACTTAACCTCCGGCAAAGACCCAAACATCAGCTAGGAAACCTGACGGGGTAACTTTCAAAGCCTAATTCTCCTGGTAGGAGGCTATGGCTCAGTGATAATACTGGAGAGAAATCTCGAAAAAGGAAAAGACTATCTGACAGATTTATACTGTTTTCCAGCGGATAGGAGATCCAGTTTCTTCTCGTACAAATGATTGAGGGGAAGAAGCAGCTGTCTGCCCAAGCCCTGGGTCATGGGGCGCCGTCTCTGCTGTAGACTGAATGGTGATGTTTTTCATGTTTTGGCAGATATAGTTGTATTTTATATTTTATTGGACTGAAACACATTTGCCTGCACCGAACATTTCAGAACCATAAAAAATACAGAGAGCTGGGATTCGATAAATTTGAAATTGGAATATAAAATTTATTTTTCACGCTGTAATGTAGGCTTTGTGGGTGCCCTTTTATAAGCGAATAGTATTCCTTGGGTAAATTTCCTGTAACAATGCCAGACATATATGAAAGACAATACAAAAAATATTTCTGTATCACTTTGAAACTCATTTCTGGGCCTTTGTTGACTTTGCCAGTTAGAGCTAGAAGGCTTTATCAAAAATTATGAACCAATAACTAATAC
The DNA here is from genome assembly GCA_004363535.1 of Dasyprocta punctata. Taxonomy (NCBI): domain Eukaryota; kingdom Metazoa; phylum Chordata; class Mammalia; order Rodentia; family Dasyproctidae; genus Dasyprocta; species Dasyprocta punctata. The sequence goes on along the minus strand of RJWM01023058.1, from coordinate 12,266 downwards.
AAATTTGAGCCGGGCGTGGTGGCGCACGCCTTTAATCCCAGCACTCGGGAGGCTGAGGTAGGCGGAGCGTTGTGAGTTCGAGGCCGGCCTGGGCTACAACTCGAGCGCAAGGCCGGCCTGAGCTACATAGTGCGACCCAGCCTCAAAAAACCAGGGCCGGGAGTTTGGCTCAGTGGCTTAAGCGCCTGCCCTGGCAGGCGCAAGGCTGTGAGTTCAATCCCCGGTGCCGCAAAAAAAAAAAAAAAAACTAATACAAATTTGGTGCCCATTTATAGTATTTCTATAGTGTAAGTTAATAATTCAATAATGAAAAACGTTTAATGACCATTTCTTACAAGGCATAATGCTGAATGTTTTTGGAAGAGAACATGGGTTTTTTTGTTGCTGTTGTTTTCTGGCACCAGGGATTGAACTCACAACCTCACACTTGCCAGACAGGCGCTTAAGCCACTGAGCCAAACTCGCAGCCCTGGTTTTTTTGAGGCAGGATCGCACTATGTAGCTCAGGTCAGCCTTGCGCTCGCGTTGTAGCCCAAGGCGGCCTCGAACTCACAACGCTCCTCCTACCTCAGCCTCCTGAGTGCTGGTATTAAAGGGGTGCGCCACCACGCCCGGCTTTTTGGAAGAGAACATGTTAAACCTTCCCTGCCGTCAATAAAGCTATAATCTGATAGATTTTAGTTCTGTTTATTCACAGGAATTCTGTTCACGTGGCTTCAGTCTCTACTTTTTAGAACCTCCCGCTTTGTTCCAACACACGTGTACACACACACACACACACACACACACACACACGCCCATTATCATCATGATCACAGAGACGAGTTGTTCAGAAAAACGTTTAGACTTACAAGGAAAAGTAGCCACAGCAGTATGCTTTTTGCTTCCTTGGATTGGCTTGACCTTTGCCCCTTTTTAGAAGACAAGTATTCTAGAAAGCTTGAAGGAGAGAGAGTGGGAAAACAAGAGCTAATCAAGTCAGGCAGTAAAGAGGTAATAAATCGCTAAGCGACCAACCTTCTCGAGTCATCCTGGTAGCTCCAACGCTGATGGCTCGTGGACTCCTGCTATCTGTCTGCCTCATAGGAGAGCAGCTGGACCCTTAGGACTAATGGGAGCAGTTTGTCGTTGTTGTTTGTTTATTTGTTTTCTGAGACAGGGTCTCACTATGCAGTTCAGGCTGGCCTTGAGCTCACTGTGTAGCCCAGGCTGGTCTCGAATTTGCAATGCTCCTTCTGCCTCTGCTTTCCACAAATGGGCACAGTTTTAAATAACAATGAATTTAGTAAATTATACCTTCATCTAAGGGTACTTTCCATCACTGATGAACTAAAAACTAAGATTTTCCACTTAATCAAGAGCCAGACCCCACTAATCACCCACAGAGCACTCCCCATCCTTCTCTCTCACCTGAAAGAATCTCCCAGCTTTGTGGGAGTTCCTGATTAAGATTTTGGGGTTTTTTTCTCTAAATTCTAGTAAGTCAAATTGCTAGTATTATTTTAATCCCTTGTTCATATGAATGTTACATTCAGACTTGAGATAACCCCTAAAAGTCCATCCTGCACACTATGCCTTTTACACCTTTACAACTGCTTCTCTTGCATTTCATAAAAACACATTTCAACCAAATCAAGATAAATTCAGAGGTCAGGAAAGGAAAGAAAACTGTCAAACACTCACTAAAACATTGTACCTAGAAAGCTGTAGATTTAAATTTTCAAAAGCTCACTATAAGCACCTTGGCATACACCTTGTAATCCCAGCTAGTCAGGAGGCTGAACCAGGAGGATTGCGAATTTGAGACCAACATGGGAAATTTAGCAAGATCCTGCCTCAGAAATAAAGAAGTCTGGGGATGTAACTCAGTGGTAAAGCACCCCTGGGTTTGGTTCTAAGTACCACAAAAAGCAAGCAACTAAGAAAAAATGGGAAAGGAAGAAAAATTCAGTATAGTTAAATAACTTATTAGGTAAAATGCATAGTAATCTCCTTTCCCACTTTCCTATGTGCATTTTGGTGCAGTGTTCAATAAACATTTGTTGAAAAGGAATTTTTAAATTTTTTCTATAGAAAATTTCACAGGCAAAAAATAGAACAGTCCTGAAAATATCTCTTCATTTAATTACCTGTAATAATTATGGGTTTTCCATTTATCTTACCTCCTCCTTCCTATCCCCATGTTAATTCAAGCCCAATACATCACATAATTTCATAAGATGATTTTTTAAAAGACTTTTAAAAGCATGGAATACAAGAAGGGAGACAAGGCCAACTAAATTTGGAAAAGCTAAAAACAGATGGGTGCATGATAAAAAAGACAAGACTAATAAAACTACATCCTGCTGGGTGCAGTGGTGTAAGCCTGTTGTTATATTCAGAGTTTACAAGGAAAATAATTTAATACAAGACACATAACTTATAGGATTATTTTATGAAATTCACGCAAAGAGTCAAATGCAAAAGAGAGTGGAAAATTTGTCCACACACTAGAGATACAAAGAATCCAGCTGAGGGCCTGGATCTCATTCATGACAGTGTCCCGCATGAGTCCAGCCAAAGACCTAGAGCCCATGACAATGTATTCCATGAGTCCAGCTGGAGGCCTAAAGCCCACAAGGTCTCATGCAGGTCTGCATGAGGAATCTGCACTGGGAAGGCCCCAAGGTCAGCGGTGGAAGCTAGAAAGTCTGCACCAGCAGGATGAAAGGTCTGTGCCAGCAGGCTGAGGGATCTGCACTGGAGCCAGGAAGTGATGCTCAAGGTAAGGACCAGAGTTCCCCAGAAAAGAACTGCAGCCATCTTCAGTGACAGCAAGGACCCACGCTCCTCTGACAAAGAGAACAGCTGAGTTCATATCTGAAAAGCCAGCATGACAAGCTTCTCCAGGAGAACCAACAGCACACCATCTTCCCCACAAGGTCTCCTCTTAGTCTGTTGGCAGCAGTCCTCAGGTGGGCCTTGCACACCTGGCACCATGCTGATTCAGTTCATCCGGGTGTTGCAAACTCGCCATTAGTTAATCCACCACACCTGTAATCCCAGCTACTTGCGAGAATGAAGCAGGAGTACTGTAGGTTCAAGGTCAGCCTGGACAATTTAGCAAGACCCTGTCTCAATAAAAAGGAAAAGAACCAAGAAGTCAGCCTACCTTTTCTGTGAGCCAACTTGCACGTGTCCTGGGAGACAAGAAGAACACACACCCTACACACACACACACCACTCCATGTAGGCAACTGGCTGGTTCAGAGGAGCACAGGCTGAGATGATAGCAACTGAGTTACGAAAACAACTTAATGCTTATAGTGATTGATTGACTTTGCAGGCGTGGGACTGGTAGTCTGAGCATCTGTTTAGGGGATAACAGTACGCAATATAGCAACTATGGGGGATTTCCTTTTGTCTTGTTTTTGAAATTCAATATTGTTCTCACTATTTTGTTCCATTTTATTGTTTTGTTTTATTCTCTTCAAAATAAAAATTAAAAAAACAAATTTTAAAAATTAAAAAAAAAACACAGAAAAGGCAGAGCATGTAGCTCAGTGCTCCCTTGGTTCAACCTTCAATACTGCAAACACAAAGACCAACCTGACACCAAAGCCAGTGATGAGGAAAATCAGTGACCAAACCTCTGTAATCTGTAGAATCACCAAAAAACTCAACTAACCAAGTCCAGCTGTCTCCTGAAGGTAAGGAAAGCAGGCGCAAACCTCAGGTCAGTTGGTGGCAAGTCCCTGTAAGAGGCAACCAGGGAGCCAGGCGTGGTGGTGCGCGCCTGTAATTCCAGTACTGGAGGCTGCGGTGAGAGGATCACTGCGAGCTTAAAGTCAGCCCAGGCTACACAGCCAATTCAAGGCCAGGCATGCACAAGGCCCTATTCAAGTTCCAGCACCAAAAAAAAAAAGACCCCCCAGGTCCCCTTCCCTACTACATGTAATCAGACCAAATACCCCTCTCCTACCCAAGTAAAAAACTAAAACTGTTCTCTGCAAAGAATGAAGCGGAAGGTTCCAGGGGGTGGGGTATTAGGCCAATATTTGCATGTGGGATGCTGAGCTCCACCACCAACTTGGCTCCCAGAATCCTGTGACCAAGCTTTGCATATGCACAAGCTTAGAAAAGAATCTGTTCTAAGGAAATTATCAACCAAAAAGCCCTGGAGATGCTGACATGGGAGATTCCCCAGCATAAGCCCAAACAGATCACTGCACAGAGACCTTTACAGCTCACAAACATCTACCTATTCACCCAGTTTCCCACCAATACTTTGTGGCCTATCCTTAATTATGAGCAGATATCAAGGATTATCAGACACGTGAGGGCAGCCTCTATCATGGGAGAAACTAAAACAAATGGCAAAAAAGTGAGTTGGTGAAAACAGACTACTCAAAGGAAAGAAAACTATGGATGGATGGATGGAAGGATAATCTTCAGGAGGAAGTTCCAATCATGAAACAAAAATAGGCAGGAAAATGTGTTTTAAATGAGAAAAAGGAGTATTCAGAGTACAATAAGGAATCTAGAAAACAGGAGCTAGAGTGTATAATGGGGGGAAGAGAAACTTAAGGAAATTTCCTAGAAAGCAGAGCAAAAAGAGAGGACCAGTGTAAGAGGTTCAAAATCCAAATAGTGTGAGGAGAGACAGAGAGAGAGACAGAGAGAGATGGAGAGTAGCAGTGGGGGGTAGAGAAAGAAAAGAGACAAGCCATCAATCAAATAATCTAAGAAAAATTCTCAAAAGTACATGAGTTACCAAACTGAGCAGGATCATCAAATGTCTACTGCAATGTATAAAAATAGATCTACATGAACACATGTGATCAAGAAATCTGAGCACACAGTGGGCAGAGAAAAGATCTTCCAACTCCCTGCGAGAACACAAGAGAACAAATGCAAAAGGCTAGATGTCAGAGAGGACGCCAACAGCACTGCCCCAGCCTGGAAACAAATTAGAAACGGGTGCGCTGGGTTTCACCCTGGACACTCCCAGGACACAGGCTCCCCTCGGAAACTCCGAGGACGATTAAACTGAACATGAACTGGACGGCCAGGTGTGTTTACCTTAAGTAGATAAAGACCTTTGGAGAAAGTGCTTAACAAGATACTGCAATTCTAAAAGGGATAAAATGCATGCAAATTAACCATTTCCAAATGATTGCTAAAATAAAAATTACTGCTAGTGAAAAGCACAGGAAAAGAACATTATATTCAACTTCACTCCATGGTAGAGCTTATAAATCTTACAAGTCATCGGCATATTGGACCAATCTATTACGGTTGATTTATTGTTTATTTTATTTTTTTTTTTAGTTTTTGGGTTTTGAGACAGGATTTAGCTATATAGTTCAGTCTGGCCTTGAACTCACTACATAGCCCAAACTGGCCTCTAACTCACAGCAATCTTCCTCCCTCTGCCTCCAAAGTGCTGAGATTCTAGGCAAGTACCACCACACTGGGCTTGTCTGTTTTAACACTCACTAAAAGTCAGAGGGATACATCATTAGTATTCTCAAGTTCTTGGAGGCATGTGCCCAATTTCTCTCTCAACAAGCAGTGCTTCAAGGGAAGAAGTTGTACTTTCTTTTTCTTATTAATAACCATTTCTTTCTTCTAATGCCAATAATCCCTCAGTAATTGTTAATGTGTTCAATGAGATACTGTATTTGCCGGGCATGGTGGCACACACCTGTAATCCCAGCACTCAGGAGGCTGAGGCAGGAGGATCATTGCAAGTTTGAGACCAGTATGGACTACAAAGTGAGCTCAAGGCCAGCCTGAACTGTATAATGAGACCCTGACTCAAAAAGACAAAGAGAGACAGAGAGAGAGAGAGGGAGAGGGATTGTATTTTCAGTGAATGTTATTTAGTCTTGAAGTTCTTTCCACTGGAGAATTTGATAAAATGAATTGATGGACTTGGATTAGATTATTTAAATCACACTTAATTACCACACTTTTGTCTGAGAGGAGTGAAGAAACAATTGTTCTTATATGCTAGAGAAGTGTTTTATTTTAGAACCATTTGTTGAATTTCTAATTTCATCGCACCAGCATTTTTATGCAATTATACATTTAATTTTGGTGATTGTCACATTTTTCTCTAAAACCAAAATATCTTACCATTTTTTTCTATTTCATATGTATTATAAACCTACAGGACTTTTTTATGGTTTTCAATCTTTAAATATATCACCTTCAGCTTTCAAACCATATACATAGCATGGTAAGAGAGGGCTATTGAACCCTTTAAACATCTTTTACATTGAGGGTATCGGCTCCCTCTGGAACTGGGAATAAATCTACAAAAAGTATTAGATGAGACTGGCCCATTATTCCCAGACCTTTCTCTACCCTTTTCCATTGTGTCTGTATCAGTCTAATGGGTTCCATTTTGACATTTTATAAAGTGCTCAACATTTTATAAAGTAAGCTTGATGATTGGGACTAAAGATCTATTTTTTAAAAATCTGTGAGGTTGCGTTTAGTCTTTAGATATGACTCGAGGTAGAATTAAAGCGCAAACGAAAGCATTAATGATCATCTAGAATGTACTTTCATTTCCTTCAGGAATATGTTTATCTGAACGATCGATTTAGTATTTTATTCCCCCTTTTAGGCAAATAATACAGTTATCTTAGAAACGTGGCACCAATACATTCACTGTTGAATCAAAAGTGCTTTAATTTGTTTTTCCAATGAACTCTGAAACAACAGAAGCATGAATCTATAAGGGAAAAAACCCCGAAAGTGGGCTCTCCCGAAGTGCTCCCGTATTGATTGGTGTAACTGTCAGTCACACATGAATGGCGCTCACGATGCTAATGAGAAATCCAAATCCTAGACTTCTCCCCAAAGCATCGGCTACCTCCGCGCAGAGCCGCAGGGGTCTCATCGCCACAGATCAGTCTTCTCTTCCTGACCATCTCGGAAGATCCTGGTCCCAGGAGGACAGAGCGCAGGGATGCAGCCAGCCTCTCAATCACATTATCTTGTTGATTTTGCTCCAGTTATAGAGCTGAGCTGATTGATAGATAGGTAAATGGAGAGAATTTAAGGACAAGAACTATTTCCAACAGTAAGATGATTATCGCAAACTACTAGGAAAGAAGACATCAGGGGGAAGAGGAAGACGCCGCTCCGCGCTTCAGAGATGACTCGGCAATGTTCTCGAAACCCGATTTCTGCACTCAACATGAGTTCGTGACTTTGTTTATTATATAAATAAAAACAAAGATTCAAACGCAGTAAACAGTTCAATACCTTTACATTTTAAAACAAAGTATGTAACAGAGTATTCATAAAAGGACTTAAAATACCTACCTGCTATGTGACGGTGCATAGTTTTAGACACCGAATGACGGGCGGGAGGAGAGCTCACTGGTAACATACATGAGGCTCTGAGTTTGCTCCCAGCAATGTAAAACACAAAATTTTTTGTAAATGAGTAAAAAACATAAAGATCAGTGTTGGTGGATATCCAGGTATAGGAACACACACACACAATATAGATTAGAAATTAGTAAATTAATTATCAGTAAAACCACAATGGAAAACGACTTATCACTATATGCCAAGAACTTTCTAAATGACTTAGTGACTCCACTTACTAAAATTTTCCACTTAGAGGAAAAAATTATGTATAAAGCAAAACATTGTAAGATTTTTTTTAAAAAAATAGACATCCAGTGAAAAGAAAATGATAACACATTAGGCCAAGCCTACAGCATTTTCAAGCCATGAGATTTTTAAAATGAAACCTATAGCTGGGCACAGTGGAACATGCTTGTAATGTCAGCTACTTGGAAGGCCGAGGCAGAAGGGTCTTGAGTTTGATGCCAGAATGGGCAATTTAATAAGACCCTGTCTTAAAAAGAAAGAAAAGAAAAGGAAAGGAAAGAAAAGAAGAAAAGAACATTTTACTTAAAATTAGAAAAGACTTATCAAACTAACTAGAAAAGAAAGTCGGGTATGAAATCATCAAAACATGATCTCCTCTTTCTGAATTTATGCTTTCTTATATTTGATAATAAAACCCAGATACTGTTTTTAAAAATTCTTGCCCTAAGTAGTGCATAGTTTTGTTTATTCAGAGTAAAAAAATTTTTTTTGGTTTAATATATATTAGATTGGGGAATGAAGGGTACTGGACACTGAACTTGGGGTCTTCACACTGAGCTACATACCCAGGCCTTTCTAAAGAATCCTTTTTGTTAGCTGGGCGTGGTGGCTCATGACTGTAATCCCAGCACTCGGGAGGTTGAGGCAGGAGGTTCATTGCAAGTTTGAGACCAGCCTGGGCTACAAAGTGAGCTCAAGGCCAGCCTGAACTATATAATGAGACCCTGTCTCAAAAAGACAAAAACAAAAACAAAAAAAATCATTGTATTTTGAAACACAGTCTTGCTAAGTAAGTCATGTCATTACCTTGGTCAAGCTGAAACTTGGGATCCTCCTACCTCAGCCTCCCAGAAGGCTGGCACTGCAAGTATGCACCACACCTAGCTGATTGTTGGATTTCTGAATCCTAAAAGTGATTTAACTTTCTGTTAAAATTGAAAAATACAGAAATGTAAAAAGCCTCATAGAGTTCCATTGCATAAAGACAACTTTTGGTAGTTTAGAGGCTTTTTCTCATGTCTTCATTATTTGTCAATGTTAAAGAGTTGAAAATGATCTAATTTTAATAACTGCTTCTTAAAAACTATTTTCTCTAGATGAAAAATATAGAAAAGAATAAAAAAAGTATATTTCATTTCTAATCGCATCCAAAAGAAACTGTCATAAAGGATTTCAGGTTCTCCTTTTCTAATCTACGTATCTATATGTGCATGTACCTATATGTACATGTATATAACAAAATTAAAATAGAGGTCATACTCTAACCACAATTTCATAACCTAATTACTTCAGGAATAATTTCAAACACACACAAAAGTAGAAAAAATAGCATAAATAGTCCCTTTGAGCATTCACTCAGCTTCCACAATTATTCAAACATCCTAACCTCCAGATTAGTGTGAAGCAAGCACCAAATAATTTCATTCATAAATACGTGTACATTTATATCTAAAAGGGTACTTCTAAAAACTATGACAATAGTGTTATCACATCTAAAGTTTTATAAAAATGTTTTACTAACATCAACTATTTGGCCAATGTTCAAATTTCCCTGGATTAATTTATGAATCTTTTTATTAGTTATTTGTTCAATATGGGATTCACATAAAGTCCACATATTGCATTATTAGATATGTGTCTTAAAGTCTCTTACTGTATAGCTTGTTCTTCCTTTTTCAGTTGATTCATTGGGACAAAACTGGGTTTTTTCCTATAGGATTTTCCAGTTTGGTTTTCTAATTGTAACTCCCATGGCATCATTTAATATGCTTCTTTATCCCCTGTGTTTTCTTGTTTAGACACAGACTTGATCAAATTCTAGTTTAACTTCTGATCAGAATATTTCATATGTGAAGTAAGGTACAGGTGAAAAATAATGTCTGCTTTCTCTTTTTGTAAATTAGCCATCATTTTCTAACTTCATTATTTTATTACATATAACAATAGGATGGCACTTTATCATTTCTGGATTATTAGCTGGAGTATTTTGCTAAAAGAAGAAACATTTTCTCCTTAATTATTCAAGTGCTCCGAGTAAAATTTATATATAATAAATGAAATAGATGCTGACTTGTTCTTTTTATTTTCAGTTTTCAAAATAATAAATTGGTTTCCTTCCAAAGGTACGAATAGAGGTTTTTGTTTTAGAGTATTGAAATGAGCTAATAGACTGAAACGTTTACTATGCATCAATCCATTACATTTATTCTAACTCGTGTTCAAATTTCCCTCTCTTTGACCAATGAGAGTGTCTTCAAACTGATTCCTGAGTCCATTCTGGAATGACTCACAAGTCTTTGATACTTAACTTCTGGTGAGACAAGTTGTTCCAGAATCTTCTTGTCATTTTCTGCTCAAGTACTAGAATGTCATTTCTCCAATTCTCCAAGGGGCCCAGAAAAAGGTTATTTTCAATGACTGCCTCTAACATGTATAACATTATTTTTTTAACCAGGCACTACTTGAGGGAAGAGGCTTTATATGGTTTCCAACTATTTTCTTTTATTAATTATATACTTAGGTATGTTACAGAAACGGCATGTGTAAGTGACTGATAATGAAATACAAATCTTGTCTCTATTATTTAATGTTTAAAGAGAGACTAATCAACTGGCACTTTTTTGGCCTGGCCCTTAAACCAGGATGCAACCTTCACCTATCACACATCCCTACCTCTAGGATGGAGCACCTAAAAAGGTGTCAGCGAGCATGGTGTAAACTCTCCAGGGAATGTGGGATAATGTGTGCATCTCTTCCCTAACACTCAACAGTCCCTAAGGCTATTCTGCTTCTTGGAACTAAAGTCTTTCTCGTAGTTCCTAGACATTTCATCGCCAGTAAGATGGCGATGCCAAATGGAAGATTTTTGTTGGCAAAGTGTATTGAAGGTGTCTCACTTGTAAATACACCAAAAAATTATAAAAGAAAAGTCGTTCTCTTCCAACCCCTTAATGACTGGTTGAAATACTTGGACTGGCTAAATGTTAAAGTAAATTAAGACACCTTACAAATAAATATAATTAATATACACTTTGGAGTCCAAAAAGTAATTTTTAATGTGGTGCCTGTGATTTTGATTGATACATTACACGATCTGCCTTTTTCTGAGAATGTTTCAAAGGTATTTTTTCTGAAATGCCTGGTCATGGGCAGCAACTTTAAAAAAAAACTAAAATGAGTAAAATTAATCTGTAAGAGCAATGTCCTGAAGTAAACACCTGCGACTGGCATCGTACATTTCCTCTATTTACTCAGACACTGTGAGATAGAGTTGCCTCTGGTCAAAACTCTTAAGTGAGATTACTTGCAACTGATAGGCATATTTTAAGAATTCACCCCACTTTTACCTTGCAAATTATAAGGAACTTTAAACAGTAAATGCTTAAGCAGAATTCAGAGTAAGCTTTGAACTCCGCAGTTCCCGTGTTCTGCTCTCAAGACACTTACACTCTATCAGGCAAAAATTAAAATCTGGTATAAATGCATCACCATAGACAATTAATATCCCTTTCTTTATATTCTGTTTTGTTAATTGTTAGAACCATTTCAGTTTGCATTTCAGATTTTAAAAAATACTTTTTTAGTATAAGGCATGTTGTAAATATTGCACAAGACATTCTTATTCTAAAAAGTATTTGTTTATTTAAACTCAAAACTAACCAGGTGTGGTGCTTCATACCTATAATTGCAGCACTCTGAGAGGCTGAGGCAGGAGGATGGTAGGTTCAAGCTCAATTTAAGGCAATGTAGCAACTTAGTGAAATGGTATCTTGAAATAAAAAATAACAAGGGCTGGGCATGTGGCACAGTGCAAAGGCCAAGTTCAATCCCCAGTTCCATGCCTCCCCTGCCCCAAAAAAGTAGAAAGGAAAGAAACAAAGTGAAAAGAAAGATATTAACTGGATGGATGGCCTGAATTATATCTAGCAACGCCACGGATGTGTAGAGCATAGGGGTGACTCATCTTTGAAAATTAAAAAAAAAAAACATTATATAATAGAGAGCAGTGTTCTTAACATTTTAATATGCATACAAATTACCTGGCTGCTTATCAGAAGGCAGATCTTGCCTCTGCCAATCTGAAGCAGAACCCGAGATTCTTTTTTGTTTTATCAGTGTATGTCTGAAGTTCATAATGATTCCATTCATCGTGTGGCATAGGTACACATATACAACACATTTTAATCCTGTTTCCAACCCCTTCTCCATCCATCCATCTCTTGGTCCTTTTCTCATTTTCAAAAGATCTCTCTCCCTATTTCCCATTATCTAATTTTATTTTTCTCTTTTGTTATTCTTGGGTTTCTTGTATGAGAGACACCAGGTGATCCTTAAACTTAAGTGTCTGATTTATTTTACTTAACATTGTGGTCCTAAGAAGCACCTATTTTCCTACAAATGACAAAATGTATCCTTCTTTATAACACAGTAGTACTTCATTGTGTATAAATACCACATTCATTGGTTGATAGATATATACAACACTTCCAAGGTTGAGCTATTCAGAGTTGTACTGCTATACATGAGTATAAAGGTACCACTGTACTATGACATCTTTTACTCTTTTGAGAAGATACCCAAGAGGAATAGCTGGGTCAAATGAAATTTCTAGTTTTAGTTTTTTGAAGGATCTCCATACAGATTTCCAT